>JAQQPU010014063.1:0-14071 GCA_029168905.1 Artemia sp. Kazakhstan ARC1039 | reverse complement strand
TTTTTCGGGGGGGGGGGGTACTAATTTTTGACTCAGTTTTCGACTAATTATACTGATTTTTACCTAGATTTTACTAATTTTCGACTTATTTTCGACTCGGTAAAAAATTTCGGGGGGGGGGTCAAACCGGGTACCCCCCTTCCCTGGATACGTATAAAAATATGTATAAAAACTAGAAAGTTTTTATACATAGCTGGTTTTCCTGGTCACTATTAGATATCCCTATGGCATTTTCCTCCCTGTTTCTACCAATCAAAAAGTTTAAAGTTTAAGCATCCTCTAAATGTTTCAAACTAATACCCAAATATCCACTCTCCATTACATTTATCATGAGATGAGATGAGATGGGTTTTATTTTCAACTAATAATTACATGATACTTAACTGACACTTACCACATTTTTTGACTAACATTATTTACGAAACGTAGAAAATGGTAAGAACGTGTGACGTTTTAGTAAGTCACTATTGTGGCTTGAGCGGCATCACACAATCTTTCATCATAAGCCAAACTCATTCACTCTTCCTACTCTTTTCATCAAACGTTTTATCTTCTGTAGGATTTAAAACTGGTTTAGTTTCAGGAGGTCTGCTGGTTGTGAGGCAACAGTTATTTTTCTGTTTATTGTTTTTTATAGATTTAAAATGAGTGTAGTTCTGTCTTTTTTTATGACTGAAAGAATAATATCGTTAGCTATTTTATTTTGTTTATCTTTTCTTTTCTTTTTTGTCTGGATATTAAATAGTGAATTAATATTAAATAATTACGTATAAGTTGATATTAAACTATTATTAGTCTATTATTGTATAATTAATCTATAAAATAATTTGTATTTCTAACTAAATTAAATATATACCCACCTAAAATGGTTAGATGGCTAAATAGAATATTAATTGCTAATATATTATTAATAAGTATATATAAATAATTAGTTGTATAATAATAAATTTGTTTTAACTTAATTTTCAATTTTGTTCTTTTCTATGTCAGAGGCTTTTTAGCCTTACAGGAGAAAATTGGACTATTTATTTTAAATGATTCATCACTAATGAATAAATAATTTGTAGGCAAAAGGCAAAAATAAATAAATAGTTTATTTAAATAAATAATAGTTTAATATAATAATTTAAACAAATTATAAAATAATTTACTATTTTATAGGCAAATGCATTACCCGCCCGAAACTGCAACAGTGATGCTAATAGCAAGAATATTGGCTATTCTGAAACAGCACCCGTCTAAAGCAGAAATCCGTTCAACGCTGAAAATTGTAAGTGTTTTATGCTATATTGTTTTATCAGTATTTTCTTCAATACCGCCATCTCATATGTTTTTAAACGTAGCTGTTCACAATCTGTTTCGATCCAAAGCTGAACTTTGAACTCATCAGAAACATCGACTCTTCCGATTCCTAAGCAGAAGTTTTTGAAGAGCTTAATGAGCTGTCCTTGAGAATCGAGGAAGTAATTTCACACTCCTCGAAAAATTTGGATCAGGAGATAAAGCTCAGTATATTAATGTATTTGGGATATATTGTCATTCAATCTGCTATTATGGAATACAAGCACGTACGGAATAATTTTTTCAGGGGGAGAGGGATAGTAAAAAAATAACTTAAATAAGAGTTTAAATAAGAGTGCCCAAACCTTCGGGAGAATTTAGGATTTTGAGGGGGATGGAGGCTCCCCTCCTGACCTCTCTCCTGCATACGTGTCTGGTAAAGTACGTAGTTCATTATTAGCTGAAGAAAGAATTGAAGATATTTAAGCTCACACAAGGCAGTATCCAGGGGGGGGGGGGGGTTCCCCCCCCCCCCCCGCCCCCTCCCTGAAATTTTTGTCTGATTCGAAAAACATTGCAAAAAATTTATATTATCACATTGCGTATTCTTCTTTTAAAGTTTTTTGTACCCCTCGCCCCCCCCCGGAAATGAATGTGCCCTCAACATGGATGCGCCCTTGAGCTTACCTCAAAATGTTTAAGTTAAGAGATTCTTTTAATTTAAAAACACAAAAAATAGGATCACACCGTTTTACAACCTGAAAATATAGTTATTGTATATAATATGTAGTTATAATAGTTATACATTCTTTAATAGTTTTTAATATTTTTAAAACTTCTGGTTCCTGTCTGAAAATGTTTGGCTGTTTTTTTCTGCCTTTTTTTGCTTCCCCACCCCTTTCACTCAGAACGGTCTAATGATCGAACTTGAACAACAGTGGCCTGACATTGCGTCCTTTTCTTTCGCCCATTTTCGCCCATATTTGTAATTATTGATATGCTTTCTGATGCAGTTTTGTATGTTGGATTCCAAATTTAATCAAGTTTTTTAGCAGCATGCCCCTTGTTTTTAAATAATGGTTTTTGTGTTAGTTTTTTTTTCTATGTGTGAAACCTCACAAATTCGACAAAAATTTTTTTTAGAAAGCATTGAGTAAAAACTATTGTTTCAAGAGAAAATGCAATTACATTTTTGAATTTTGTGTATAAAGCTGCATTAGAAAACTTTCCTTAATATTATAAAAAATTCTTCAAAAATCCGTATTTAACAAAAAAAAAAAAAAAAAAAAAAAATTACCAAACTACCTTTAGCATGGAGACAAATGATGTCTGCGAAGCGCAAGTGCCAATTTCCTGATAGTCTGCCCTCGGCAAACTTGATTTTTTTTATACGAATTTAACAAATTTGACAAAACCATATCTGAATGGTCGTAACCAGGGGCGTCCCGAGACACGTTTTATTCGGGGGGCGATCTTCATAAATTTTACCGAATCGCTACGTGATTTGTGCCGAATGTTCTGCAGAAATCAAGAATTTTGCTAAATTTCGGCCGATTTTGCAAAATTTCAGCCGAAATTTTCGCTTTGGTATTAGAAATACTTTCGGTATTACAATACCTTATTAAGTATTAAAAATACTTCTAATACAATCTTCATATTTTCCATATATTTAGAAATACCACAGAATCAGTGGGGTCATTTGGGGGGCGGGGGAGGGGGGGCTGTGTTAATGCAAAGACCATGAAAAATCCACGCAATTTTCGATGTAATATCTTAAATTACGTATTTTGTTTTTTCCAAGACCACACTTCCTTTCTATGACGAATAAATAAATGGACTTGTCAACAATTGAACGTTTATTTGTTATTCCACCGGATTAAAAGCTTCTATTGATTTCCAAAGTGCACAAACGTTGTAACATTAAAAATTAACGCTAATTATTCAGAGAAAATTGGGTACTACAAGCCCTTGCCCGTGGCTTCAAGACGATACGCAATTTAGTCTTCAAGGAAAATGAACAACCAACACCATTTAATAATTCACCAACAAGATCATAAAGTCAATTATAACAAAAAGCCAAATTATTTTTTATTTTTTTTTCTTCAGGCTGAAGATGCGTATCTTTTAAAAACTAGTGTCTATTCTGTATGCAAAACTTGTCTAAACTCCTATAATTATTAAAATTTTATGATAAACTACTTTTGAAGTTTTTTTTTTGCTTTGTTTGGCTAGTCTAATCCAACTACATGTAGCCTAACTAATGTTATACATAGTCTGAATAAAAAAAATATATATGCCTCAATGGTGTATCCAGGGGGACCCCGTACAAGGGATCCTTTTGAATGAAACGTCAACTTTCATTCAAAAGAGGAACTGAATTATAGTAATTTCAGGGCTTGGACGATACGATCAAACTGCATAACAAAGTTAAACTTGATAAGCGCAAGTTTTGTTCAAAACAGGACCTGAATGATATCACTTCCGGTATTTTAACCGTACAATCTAAGTGTGTAAAATGTAAATGATATTTATAACTTAATAATATTTAAGCTATTGTAATTACCGTTGAGGATTATAAGACGATCTTATCTTATTTTATGCATCTGATGTGTACATACCAGTGTTGATGTGTACATACCAGTGTTTGCTGTCGATCTAGTTTTCTTTCTCTTTCTTATTTGTATATTCCATTGTTTTAATGTATATAGGACGGGAGGTGAATGCCTGGCCGAACAGTAATAAATAAATACATTTTACTATTCTCCTGAAAAACCTTCTTTTTATCTCATTTATTTTTCTTTAAATGCGATCTATATTTTGTATTAGAAAATCATCTTTCAATCCGTGTCCAAGTGCCTCATACCTGTAATGGCCTCATTTTTGAATAGTTAGTATTCGTTGTTTTAAATCATATAACATTTTAACGATCTCCAAAGTCCTCAAGAACTTTTTTGCATCCTTTAGTAATCAAATTGAGTAACAGATAAATGCTATTACTATTTTCATTACAGAAAGGTTAAAAAGGTCTTTTAACTCGGCAGTCGTATCTAGAGTCGCCCTATTGTGCACGCATAAATAGTAATTGGAGGGGGGGAGGGTTATACCCCGTGAAATGGTCGATATTACTACGATTTTCTGTTTCAAATTCTTCTTTTTTTTACCTACTTTCATTATTTTTTCAACTTGCATTTCAATGGCTCTGCTGAAGCTATTAGACAGAATAAATTTTTTTTTTTTATCGAAGGATTCATTGGCTCGCAGACTACAATTTTAACTGCTTTTTCTTGGAATAGAAATTTAATTACCTTGCCATTATGGTTAAATCGTTGTTGCCACTTATAATTCTTCAAGAAAATTTAACACAAGTTTATGCACCCCAAAGGCTGTGATTGATAATGTATACATTCACAATCACAATTCACAATAGGATAACGTTGTTGAGACCAAATTTCCAATACTTTTGTCTTGAAGTTCTGGTGTGATAATATCGTATATGGCTGTATGTTCTCTGGAAATACTACACAAAAATTTAAAAAACAATTCGTAGTGGAATTTTTGCTAGAGAAGCAGTCTATATGGACCTTTCTTTTATTTTCTTTTTGATGTCTCTCTAGATTAATTGTGTAGAAGGATGTGTGCTCGCTGGAGGCATTATAGTATAGAATTTGTACACCTTACATCCTACACTTAACCCGATGTTGGGATGTATTGTCAGATATTGATAAGTGTTCATCGTGTACATGATATTGTAAGTTTGTTAAGTACCTTCTCCGAATCCCTATTTGGTTTAAAATTCCTATGTTGCTCAACGTCCTGGAATCATGAAGCCCCTCCTTGCGGGGTATTCGCAGTTTATTATATCTGCCGTTTACATACCCATGGAAGATATAAGACGACCTTATTTTATGTATGTGATGCATATGTAGCAGTTTTTACTGTTGTTTTAATTTTCTTTCTCTTTCTAAGTATATTCCATCGTTTTCCTGTTGCAAATACTAAGATGCAATCGCTGCTTTTAGTCTTTGGGGAGGTCCGCTACCCTGAAACCCACTCACCCACCGTCACCTGTTAACCTTATAACACAGGGAAGCAGAATGAACGCTTAAGACCTGCAATTGCTAGCAAAAAGGCTAACTTGAACGTTGCTGGGAACCTTTGAAAGGAATATTAATCTATTACTTTCTCTTTGGTCGTTTGAAAAATTTGGAGGATAGGACTTCATGTGTGAAAATGAAAAATAATTTGTTCTTTTTTTCCAGTTTTGTCAGAAAACGGTTGAAGAAGAAGCTGCCCTTGCCCACAAACTCCTAGGAGACAAATTTGCTGATCAATTGTCAACTTTGAATAATTTATTTTGCGTGGCATTCCCTGATCCAGAGCTACAAGAAGTACATTTTATTTTACCATCAACCTCATTTCTATTATCTTTTTTTCTGTTGTACATTATGCAGAGGAATGCAAAATTCACTGAGGGTTATTGTTTTTAACAATCTACTTGTTTTGTTTTTTGTTTGCTGTAGATGTGTCAAATTTGAAAACATTATATCTCAGACGATATACAGTAGATTGATTTGGTTTAGTTTTTATCTATTTATCACATAAAGAGATTAGATGATATAAATGGCACCAAGTGTCAGCCTCGCAATTCCACTCCCTTTTTAAATGGATTTCAAGTAGCTTTAAGGGTTCCAATGTTCAGTATGTAGTGATATTGCGTTTAAGTGATAAGTACCGTTGTAGTGGTATGTAGCAATTTTTTGAGCTGCTCACGGTGACTTTCCTGTCAAATATACATCAGCAACTATTCGTGGCGATGCTCTTACTTCCTTAAGGCAAAACTTATATTTCAGACTGGAGGGAAAAATTACTTGTTTTACAAGACTCAATTACAGTACATGCTTGAAGCTTCCCTTCCTTAAGATTAGTCGAAATTGCCCACACCCTCTCCTCCTGAAAGGGGCTTAAAAATGCAGTTTTTTATATGTTTCGGATCCGCTCCAGTTGATCAAATCATGTAATATCAAAAAATTAAATGTCTAGCTTGATTCAAATGGCCGAAGGCAGGAACGAATCTTAAAATGAATTGAAAAATTTGAACAATCCCATGAAATCTTTCTAATAGATCTCTTTATTTCTCTAAAATAATAAAATTTCTAAATATATTCCTTGTTCAGGTTTTATCTTAATTTACGAGATCTTTTATTGACAAAATCACATGACAAACAAATTTCTAAACTGGTCGACGGAGAGCAGGGCTCGATGTGTCGGCCATAAACAAATATAAGAAAATGCCGAAATAACAAATACAGGATGTAAAAAAAAACACAAAAAAACATACAAGGTAGGAAATAACAGAGGAGGCTGTGCCCCCAGCGCCAGAACACCACAACACAATTCATACTAATATCATTTATTCAGAGATAGATTAAGAGATGTTAAGATATAGATTCAGACCCGAAGCTTCCTTTCGTTAATATTTTTCTGAATTTAAAATGTTGTCCCCCCTCTTTCTCCAAAGGAAAACAATATGGCTTAAAATGGACGTTTTGTGTTCCGAGTCCTTCAATTCCGTATATTATTCTTAGAGTACAACTTTAAAAATATGGCTTGACAGAATTCAGTAATTAAATCTCTGAATAAAAACCCTTTCCTTGTGAATTGGTCTTAAATTAAGTGTTTGTCAATTTGGAAAATCGAATCAAGTTTATCAAAAACTGTTTATGTTCCCAGTCGGGTTAAAAAAATTGATGAATAATGTAAAGTTCGATTTTTTCTTGACAATTCGACTCACTAATCCCTCATTCGTTACCTATCTTTGAGAAGATTAAAGACTTGTTTCTTTAAAATATTGCCTCTTGTGAGGATTTTTACACGAATATTTTTGATTTATTTCTTTAGCCGACTTAAGGTTGCGATTGTTTACGGTCTATGCTTGTCACATATAATCCTTGCTAGTTTATGGAAAAGTTTATTTTTGCTAAGACCAATGATCATTGCATGCATCAAAAAAGATAAGAAAAAGCAAAACTCAAATAAAAACAAAAAACATAAATACTGCGTAGCTCTGAAGATAAAATTCAGAAAAACTGTAAGTGTATAGCCTATAGAAAACTATCTCTAGAAACAGTTTATAGAAAACTATGCTTATTCTCAAATTGAATCAAAAGTCTTTCGTAAAACAAATACTTAACCACCATTTATTCCCAGTTTGGAATTTTTATTACTTTGCATAATTAGTATAATTATTAATTAGTTTGCATAAGTGTTCTGATTATTCTTTTCATTTATTTGGTTGAACGTTCAATTTTGGCATAGCAACGTTAGGGCAAGAAACACAAGACAGTTAGAATAAGAAAGCCATCAATACTATCTAGCGATCCTCATCCCGCTTAAGGGAACCCAAGAATCAAAACCCATGCACCGGGGTTATCTTCCTTGAGCAGGGCATGTATAGATATGTATACCGGTTTCAAATTTTGGAGAGGGTGGAATTTGGGATATAGGACTTCTTAAATACCCCCCTCCCCCATCCCCGTCCTAATTACGTCCCTAGTCTTATTTAATAATATGTGAGCAGTTGCTTATTTTTATTTTCTTAATTCATGATGTTAGTAAGTAGGATGCTCTCTTCAAGATTAGGTGGCCCTAGATAAATTTCATACCTTTTTATTCATTCTTGTTTCCTCGAATTTCCATGTACATTTTTGAAACTATTCTTTTAGTATATCTAGTACACTTATAATTCAGTCAAAAAGATTACAAAGCAGCTAAACATCTGGCTCTATAGACCAATACAAACCGGTCTCGTATATAATATGTTCCTCTCTAAAATAACCTCGTCCTGAATTTCTTGCTCACTCATTTGCGTATTCGATTCACCTTAATAATAAAATCAATTGATCACATTTCTGTTCACTGCCGTCGTGCTGATTGATTTTAACTGCTCCTCTGTTCTCTCATCATTATCGCGGGTATTGAATTTTCTATACTTTTTTAGTCCGGCCAAAGATAATTTCTACATTTAAAATATATAAAATTAATCGTTCTCGAAATAAAAATGGGATATTCACTTCCTTATTTCCTGTAAAATATGATTTTGACCGTTTCGGTATTGATGATGAGTGGTGATGCTGATATAAGAGGATGGAGAAGGGGACTAAACCAGTCTAATCTGCTGGGGATTCTGATGTCTGTGCTCAGTTATTCTGGAGTTGGTATTAATTTAATAGCGAACTCTTTTATCTTTCAAATTCTTACTTTTCTAATGTTTTCTTCTCATCCAGCATGTCGACATTGATTGATTCGCTACAAGGAAGGGGATAAGAGTGAGTGAGTTAGGGTCAATGGCCAAAGGCGGATCTAGAACAAAATCTTGGGGGGCCCAATGTGACAAGGGGCCAATAATTGACCAAATGACAAGTCTTTTAAAAAAAAGAGTAAAAAAAGAAGAAAAAAAGACAAATGAGGGTGTCAGAAAAATCTTGGGGGAGGGGTCACCCCTCCCTGGATCCGCCCCTGGCATTGTCTTGTTTCTGTAAGAAGAAAATTATATAGCATGATGATTCTTACCACGATTGCAGTGACAATTCTTATTAGACTAAGAGATACTATAGATAAAATTTTAATAGAAGAACAGTGTTGTTTTTGGAAAGGGAGAGGATGGGTCGACCGAATTTTTGATCTTAGATAAATAATTGAGATGTGTCTGAATCATAAGACCCCTTTAGTCCCCAGTTTTAAAAATTACTTAACAGCCGTTTGAGTCAGCTGATTGAAGAGCTTAGTTGCAGGTCCTATCATTGTATAGTATGCCGGATAAGTATGTTAAAATGGTTAATGCTATATACGAGAACGACATTGCCGTGGTTAAGGTGGGAAAGTAGCTTAGTAGCTAGTTTGATGTTGAATCAAGAGTTAAGCAAGGTTGTGTCCTATCCCCATTAATACGGATTATTTTGATGGACTTTTTCCTAAAAGGCAAAGGCTTTGGGAGAGCGTGGAGTCAAATGGGAAGATAGAGCTCTCCTAGACTTTCATTATACAAAGGATTTGAGTGTTCTATATAAAAATGTTATCAAAATGAATGATTTTTTTGGAGGTTTTGGGAGATCAGGATGCAAGAATAGGTTTGAAAATTAATATGAAGAAGACTAAGTCGCTCAGACTAGGAATAAATTAAGGTGAAGCGGTGATGTTGTGTAACGAGAAGATTGGTCAAACTGTTTGTGGTAACAAATTGTAGGTAAGGAGGGACTCGTAGGTATTGAATTGTAGTTAAGGATAGTAACTGAAACTCTAAATGTATTTTTTTTTAATTTTAATAATAATAGGTACATCTAAAGAATCGGCCTTTTATGTGGATTCCAAAAAAATTAAATTGTTTAAGTGTAGTATTACCAAATCAAAAGCTACGAGCCTGTGAAAATGTGCCTGATTTTGCAAAAAAGGGGGAAACACACCCCCCTAAAAATTCAAGTGATGTTGTGAACACCATCAGATTCAGCATATCAGATAACCCTCTTTTAGAGGTTTCCACCTCCTATCTATAAAAATATGGAATTTATAAATTTTTTTTGCCAGAAGATGGGTGCGTGTTTATTTATTTACTGTTTTTCATAGGGTTGACCGTATCGAACCAATGTTCCTAGAAAATCTGGAGAGGACTCATTTGAAAGGAAATCAGAAGTTCTAATGCCATTTTTAAGTGACCAAAAAGATTGGAGGGCAACTAGCCCCCTCCCACGCCCCTTTTTTCCCCAAAAAGCCATCTGATCAAAATTCTCAGATAGCCATTTGAAAGGACTGTAAGTTCTATAATTTTCCTATTGTTCATATATAGCATTTGTTATTGGGAAATATGAGGAAATTTTTAGGGGGGAACTTTGCGCAGAAGGGGGGGGGGGTTACCAAGGGGAGAATTGCCCCTTAAAATATTTTGGGGAGCAGTGTGACAAAGGTGCCAATAATTGACCAAATTGACAAATTTATTTTAAAAAAAGAAAAAAAAGATAAGAGGGCGCCAGGATTTTTTTTTTTGGGGGGGGGGGCAGTGTCCCCCCCCCCCCCAGTGGAGGGAAGACATTATAAGGAAGGATTTAAAAAAATTGACACTGCATAGGAAGAGTAAAGAGTGAAGCTTTGAATAGGTGGAAGTGAAAGAGTGTGCGCAGTTGTGTTCGCCTCAGGTGGTAGTGAGTTGTTAGTAGTAGTATTAGTAGCAGATTCAGACTAACCCGATAGTTGTGCTGATTTTGCCGGGGCCTGGTTTTTGTGAAACTTAGATTGGCTTATAGTGAGCTGTTTCAAATTTTTTATATATTTCACCACTTACAGTTTCCGAGAAGCACTCTCCGAGACATTTTGTGGAACGGTATATAAAAGATATTGGTAAATTTGATATCGACTGAATTGAGTTTTTGATTTAAATTATTGACGTACGATTTTTTATTGGTACCAGGGCCGTCACGTATAGGGGAGGGGAGACGCCCCCCCCCAATGTTTTTGGTCACTCGGTAGAAAAAAGAAATCGGTAAAATCGTGGTGCTTTGCGCCACGATTTTTCCGACGCCCTTAAAATTCTTTGTTCGGTTCAAAAAAGACCACCGAAAATACTGACAAGTCACCTAGAGAAATTTCGAATTTGGCCGGTAAACGCAGTAGTTTTACTGACTTCTGCCGTGAGTTTACAGATGGTGCCATAATTTTCCATTTGGTTAAATAAACAGCATTCAAATAGTGACATGATATCTACCGAAATCTGAATCTCGGTCGGTAAATGCAGCGGTTTTACCGACTTGTGCAGTGATTTTATGTATTATATTTGAAACGGACATTATGCTAATCATTGACAAACAAACAGTTGGTAAAATGACCAGCCAGTCGGTAAAATCTCTTGCTCCCCTCCCCCACCCCCAAACATTTTGGCTAGTAACGACTGTTCCGATGCTGAGTTTTTTAAAGTTTTATATACTCTGTGTTTTGAATATAGAGGGTTAAAAATTATACTCTTAAATTTGACGCACTTATTAACAGTCATTCAGGGAAATAATAATTGACTCTTAAAATAAACTTCTTAACGCTATTTGTATTTCTAGTTCCTTCAACCTGATGCGTTTCGTTCATTACTCGCTTTGATTGGCCGAAATGCACAAGGCATTGGCACAAGTCCATTTTATCAGTGGAGGACAGCCATTGAGGAATCTGACTTGCCTAATGAAGAAAAGAAGCAGCTTGATAAGACTATTGATCAAATATACGAAGATATCGATCAAGGTAATTCTGTTTCAACTTTTGATACCTTCATTGGCTTTAGCCAGGGTTTAATTAGCCCCCCCCCCCCCGAAAAAAGCTTAGAAAATCCAAAATAACCCACGCCATCATGCTTTGGCTTGTTCTGCCGTAGAATAAATTAAACTATTGTATACAGATATCATATTATTAAATACTGTACTATGAGATATATCGTGTGTAAGCCTTCCCTTCGCACAAAGAAAGACTAGTGTTTCCAAATGGGTTCATGTTACCTTTAAGTAAGTACTATAGATATATAATATAGATATTATAATAATTATATATATTATATATATATATTAGGTATTTTTTTCTTTCGAAAACGGCACCATGTTTTTTCAAGAAAATTGGTCTTGGGATATCCTCGCATAAAAAACGATCTAGATGGGTCAGAAGTCTGAGAAAATTCGTTAAGAGCATTAATTTTGGTTTTCGCAAATAACGTCATGTACTATATAAGCATTTCTTATGACATCATATAAGCAATTTCTGATATGATGTCATGCATAGCATAAATAAGATTGTTGAGTTACCAACGCATCAGCTATTTATATAATATAATGTCTGTTGGAGGGCCCAAAAAAACGAAAATTTGCAGTTGTAGTTACTATAAATGATGATTTTTTGGAACAAACACCTGAACTATCTAACATAATAAGATATAAAAACCGACAACCTGGACCATCAATTGCGAAAACGCCAATACGGACAGCTAAAGCAAAGGCCATTGCTAAATTTTCTGAAGTAATCAAAATCCAGAAGCTTGTCAAAAATGAAAATGAAGAGCAAAGACACGTGCGGTTAGAAGACGTGTGACACCAAGCAAGTGAGCGAGTCAAAAATGAATATAAAGAGCATATACACACGAGTTTAGAAGATATGCAAAGACGACAATTAGAGCGTGTCAAAAATGAAAATGAAAAGGAAAGAACACGCGGTTAGAAGAAAAGTGACGGCGTGTCAATAATGAAAATGAAGAGCAAAGACACTCACGGTTAGAAGACATGCGGCAACAAGCATGTGAGTGACTCAAAAATGAAAATGAAGAGTAAATATATATGCGGTTAGAAGAATAGCGCGGCGTGTCAAAAATTATAACGAAGAGCACAGACACATGCGATTAGAAGACATGCGACACCGAGCATCAAAATCCAAAAACGTGACATGAGACACCGAACATGTGAGTGACTCAATGAAAATCAACGTGGACAGCGAGAACCAACACGTTTCAAAATTGAAAATGATATCGATATTGATTGCGTTTGGGATTTTAACGTGGATAAGGTCGTCAATGCCTACCATACCTTTGTTAAAAAACAAAGGTTTGACGATATGTATTTCATAATGACGAAAGACAAGTCGAGGTAAAACGAACCAAACAAATTGAAAATGGTAGCGATTATGATTGGATTTTGACATGGACAAGGTCATCAATGCCTACTATACCTTTGAAAATCAAAAACCTGGACTAGATAATTCGTTGGAAAATAAGGAGTTTTTGTCCCACCACCTGAACAATTAAAAGAAACAAAGGTTCGGCGTTATGTCTTTCATAATGACAGACGACAAGCAAAGGCAAAAGTTAAAGGTCCAATAAAAAAAACACGTGGTTTTACAAAGGCACTTCTTCTAATTTAAGGTATATTTGGACGTCATGACATAAAGAAAAGGCTATATATAGTACCGGCCCCCCCCCTTACTGGGCATGCGACAGACTTCTATATATGGATTCTCACTGTTGCTTGTCATCTAAACGCAGACACTTTGAGCCTTTTCTGGATGTGATGACGTCCAAATAGACCTTAAATTAGGACTAGTGCCTTTGTAAAGTTACCTTTTTTTATTGTAGCTTTAACTATCGCCTCAACCTGTCTTTTGTCATTATGAAAGACATATCTTTATCTTTTTCATATCATTATGAAAGAAAGATTTTTAGGAATTATTCTAGTTTCATAATTATGTTATTCAAGTACCAAGCTATCTGAGGAGAAAGAGAGAGAGAAAAAGATAACGTCTACGCAGAATATCGTGGTTTCAGCCATTTTTTTTGTATTTTCAAGCCAATATATTTTCCTTGTTGTTCAAGCCAAGAGACGGCAAGTTTCCTATATAGGGGTAAGTTTCCTAGGTCGCTAGCTACCGCTGCAACCTGGATATGAATGACATCATGAAGTACATCATGATGATGTCGTGAAGTACATTACGTACATGACGACATTGTATATGATGTCATGAAGTACATTACGTACATGACGTAGTTGTAATTTTTATTACATGGCGCCATTTTCAGTACATGACGTTATCATATGATGTCATGATGTACATTATGTGCATGACGCCACTGTAATTTTTACTACATGATGTCATTTGCATAAAACCAAAATTAAGGTTTTTAACGAACTTTCCCTGACTTCTCACCTATCTAGATCGTTTTTTTATGCGAGAATATCTCAAGATACCAATTTTCCCGAAAAAATATGGAGCCGTTTTCGAGAACTGA
>JAQQPU010014062.1:11308-23281 GCA_029168905.1 Artemia sp. Kazakhstan ARC1039 | reverse complement strand
ATAATTTCTGTTCGTTTTAAGTTTTAATGTCGCTCCTTACTTTCAGTTTAAAAAACTTGTTTTTTTTATTTAATGAAAAGAAGAAGCACAATTAATGAAAAGATTCTATAGCAAATGGTACGGTCTGTTTTATATCGGATATTGATGGACATCAGGACTGCAGTTATTTTCTTTTCAATTTTAAAGCAGAGGCTGTTGAGGGGTTATTTATGAAAAGATAAAGCCATAATTTATGCTCTGAATCTGTTCATTAAGTTTTATTTACCTATCTAAACTACTGTTCAAAATGTAAACAAAAAATAAAAAATAAATAAATAAAGCATGTAGAACTGGAAAATTCTGTGAAGACAGTTACTAGAATAGAAATAACCAACTAATTTGGTTGTATGTCCAACAGTTATTTTCAGCAAAAGAATAAAAACTAAGTAAAAACATAAAAACTTCCAATTAAAAAGAACTATTCCAAAATATCAAAAATCTACAAATAAACCAAACTGATGTTATCACTCTAAAGAAGCTCAGCTAAGACTGATTAAATAAGTTTAAAACTGATTAAATAAGCTGTCAGAATAATTTGAAATAAAAAAGCAAGACGACTTTCCAGTGAAAGCCAAGAACAAGAAAAAAGAGTGCCGACAAAAGTGTATTTGATGCACTTTTCCAATTTTATTATTAAATACCTGTTTAATAATTAATTAATTGATAAAAGAATTAGTTATTATTAATTAACATTAAATAGATTATATAATTAATAAATAAAATAATTGAAATAGTTAATTAGTAACAACATAACTAATGGATAATTAAATATATTAAATGAAATAATACATTTAATAACATATTGTTGGGATTTCAATAATTTCTGGTCTCAGATAATACACAGATTATAAATTCACTAATTACTGAACAAAAAGTATCATTTTCAAAATGATAGAAAGTGACATTTTTGTCACTTTTTGTGTCTTTTTGTCACTTTATGTATCACATTTGTGACAATGTCACAAAAAGTGATATTTTTGTTTTGATATCAGTACTTTGAAAATGTGAAAACATGGGCCAATTCTCCAATTTTTTCCTGTTTTATAATAAATATAATAATGATTAATTCATTATATACTTTATAATCAATTTAGTATACATACTTCAGCTGGAGGAACTGTTTCCATTAGCTTAGTGACAAAAGGCGTCAAGAGGGCGCTCAATGATGCTCGAACTAAATTATTTGAAGGTGTGGCGTCTTCATCAGACAGATAGCCTCCAAGTCGAGAAGAGGCTCTTACAGCCTCTCTGGCTAACCGGTTCAATGCCTCCTGTAATAGAAATAAAAATAGTTAGACAAAAGAGATAAACTTGTATAACGCAGCACTTTACTTTACAATAATTTTTTGTACTTATTTACGTGTTGATTTTCATTTTGTGCATTGTCCAGTTTTACTGTGTTTTCTTGTTACATGGCCCTTGCTGTGTTTCTTTTTATATGACTCTCATATTATATTGCTGTATTGTTATATCACTATTGCATTATTGCTATGTTATACACTTGCAGTGTATATATTGCCTTCCTGTTACATGGCTCTTTTTCTGTTTCTTGTTGTGGTTTCTTTTTGTGTTTTCTTTTTATATGGCTCTCATGTTATATTGCTGTATTCTTATATCACTATTGTATTATTGCTCTTTCTCTGTTTCTTGTTGTGGTTTCTTTTTGTGTTTTCTTTTTATATGGCTCTCATGTTATATTGCTGTATTCTTATATCACTATTGTATTATTGCTATGTTATACACTTGCAGTGCATAATTATATATTGCTTTCCTGTTACATGGCTCTTTCTCTGTTTCTTGTTGTGGTTTATTTTTGTGTTTTCTTTTTATATGGTTCTCATGTTATATTGCTGTATTCTTATATTGCTATTGTTATTTTGTTCTGTTATATGTTATGTTGTGTCTTCTTGTCATACGGCTCTTGCTATGTCTCCTTGTTGGCTCTTATGATATAAAGAGAATTTATTAAAGCACATTGGGCTACCATATATTAAACAAGAAACAAAAAATGGGGTTCCAAACGTATTTGTTTTTTTCTTTGTCCTTTTTTGACATTTTCCTTAAATAGTTTTTTTTTGTTTATGTTGAAGAAGAGAGGCGGTTGTCTTTTCGAAATATTTTTTTTTGTGTTTGTTTTTTCAGTATGTTCGATTGGCCTTAAAAAAAAAACCCCAAATAAACCGTATATTATGAATTGATTGTTATTATATTAATTATAAAACAAGAAAAAAAAAATGCAGAATTGCCCCATGTTTTCGCAATTTCAAAGTACTGATATCAAAAGAAAAATGTCAAGTTTTGTGGCATTATCGTAAATGTGACACATAAAGTAACAAATACACAAAAAAAGACACAAAAAGTGACAAAAATGTCACTTTGTATCATTAAAAAAAAATGATATTTTTTGTGCAGTAATTAAAGAAATTATAATCTGTGTATTTTGATCGTTCCTTCTTTATATTACTCTTATGTTATTTTGCTATATTGTTCTATTGTTGCCTTATAATGATATATTCCTACACTATGTTATTGCACGTTATATTGCTGTTATTTCTTGTTATATGGCTCTTATGTTATATTGCTATAACATATAATTACATGTTATATTGCTTTGGTTCACTGTTACATAGCTCTTTCTGACATGAACGATTGATTGATTGGCGTAAGCGCAGAAGAACATGTGTATAGTGTATAGAGTAATGTGAATTCTTCAATTTCACTTTCTTCAAAACTTGTGTTAGTATCAAAACGTAAGTTACTTATTAACAAATGGCGAAATAACAACAGAAAAAAGAAGTAAAACCAAATCTTTCTACAATTTCAAGGTATTATTTATCTTACTAATATTGAAGCTTTATTCAAGTTACAGGACACGCTCATTAATAAACAAATTCCCAGTTCGAGACAATTACCTTTTTCAGGTTCAAATATTCGCAATCTTCCCGGACATCCCCCACCTAATAGACGGTTTACTTATAAGTTAACTTTCCATTTTTCTTCTTAAAGTCAAATAACTTTTAGAATTCTCCTTTTTGTAAAAACCATGTTCTCGAAGTTTAAAAAAGAGTGCCAGAAAATTCAGATATGAATCGCTATTGCCCCATCAATTTTTTATGAATCATTAGTTAGGGCTGTAAAATAAATTAGTGCTTCAAAATGTTAATCAGCACTACTCTTAGCAGCAAAAGTTGGCACTGAAGAAAGGAGAATCTTTGGAAGAATCCCACATTTTATTTGTTTAACTTGTTATTTATAAAGCCCAAATTATTCGTTAGTTGTGGCCACTTGTGGCCAAACACATATTAATGTATTAGTTGTGACACTAGTTGTGTGCCATTAGTTGTGGTAGGTTGTGAAAGCCCCGAATTTGGGCTTTCATAACAAGTTATAAAAAGAATTAATTTTCAAACTTAAATAAAATAGAAAATTAGATTTCTGCTGAGAAATTTATTTACAAGATAGTATGACTTGTCCGTCTACAAAGCAAAAATATGTTTGGAACTGTTGCTATTATTAGATTATTACTAAGTATCATGACCAAAATAAACGTCCTCATTTAATGATTAATTTAATAAGTGTATTGTAGGCATGAATATATAATGAGTGGGAGGTAGTAGACTTGAGTCTGTCTGTGCAGGATTTCGACTCTTGTTGATAGAACAGCATGACCAAGTGCTAAAAATCACGTTGTGACCAAGATGGGCCCAGGATTGCAGAAAGCCTCCATTCATACTGGAGGTACCAGGGACTTCTTGCTGGCCGGTTCTAAGCTGGCTTAAGCGCTTTGGTGTAGACTTGAGAAGATGTGTTTGTCCCAGTTATGCAGTGGTATCTAGGGCCATTGCTTTTCCCGAGGCCAAAATAATTTTAATGCTCTAAAGAACATGAAATTTGGAATGTTACGACGTTAAAATATAACTATCCTATCGACATTTTGACTGATGAATTCAGATGATTCGAACTGGACTTATTAGGAGTTTCAGAAACTCATATTCCAGGGGTAGGAAGCATGAATTAGGAGATATAGAATTTGTTTACTCAGGAAGAATGGGGTATAAAGTCACGGAGTAGGGCTCATGATGAATAAGGAAGCTGTTAAGTCTTGTTTAGGCTGGGAAGATATTAATAATAGAATACTAATTGCTCATTTTATGACTAAAAAGTTCAGGGTATCAGTTATAGTAGTATATGCTTCTGTAGAACCGACTGACGGCGATACTAGTGACTCAGATGAATTTTACTTACAGTTACAGGAGAAAATAGACAGGGTCACAGGTAGAAATATGATATTTTTATTAGAAGATCTTAACGCCCAGGTCGGTAGAAATAGGGATAGATGGTATCCCAGCCAAGGTAAATTTGTTGCAGGAAAAGACTACAGAGTAATGGCTACAGACTGTTGCAATTTTGTAGGTATAACAGTCTAGTTATAACCAAGACGGTGTTTGGTCATAAAATGGCCAATAAATTAACAAGGCATCCACATGATGGTAATACAGCAAATGTTATTGATTATTTTATTGTAAACTGAAGACTGACAGGATCAGTGCAAGATACTAGGGTATATAGGAGTGCTGTTACTGATGTTAAAAGTAAAGATCACCATATAGGAAGCTATGATGATTGTAGACTCCAGAATGAGAGTTTGAGAGAAAGTTTCCAGGAACAGTTGAATACTAATCTGGAGAGTTGAAAATTTGACAATATGGAAGATGGATGGAATAATTTTAGGAAAACAATTTGTGAAGTTGCTGATGGTGTCTTAGGGAACAAAGTTAGGACTGCGTAGGAACATTAGTAAAAAAGATTTATGCTTAATAGAGAGGAGAAGGAGCTTGTACAAGAATTATCGGAGTGATAGATCACATGAAAACAAAAGGAATGTAAAGAAAGTGGAGAAAGCATTAAAATATGAACTAAGGAGATGTGAAGTGAAGGTCATGGATAAAATTTCCGAGGATCTGGAAGATGCAGCTAGACGGCATAACAAAAAAAATTTTGTACTGGCATGTTAATAAATTAAGAGGGAGTAGTCAATCCGGACTTGTCCCAGTTAAAGACAGGAACGGGGCCACAATTAGTGATAAGGAGAAAGTTAAAGAGAGGTGGGCAGAATATTTTGAGAATATGCTAAATCTAGATGGAGTTGCAGGAAAAGATACAGAGGAAAATGAAAAAGTTTGTGATACCTTGGATGTGAAGGAAGATTTGTTTTGTGAGGAAGAATTAGTGACAGTACTAAAAGGTACTGTCACTAGGTGCTGATAGTACTAGTACTAAAAGGTGCTGATAGTGTGGTAAATGAGTTTCTTAAATATGGTGGATCCGAACTTACTGAAGATTATGAATATGATTATGATTTTTGAAATAGGGGAAGTACCTAGCATCCAGGCATTAGTCTGGTCTCTGAAAGTAGAAAATTACTTAGTAATATGATACTTTTTAGACGGAGAAATGCTGTAGACGAAGTTATAAGAGATGAATAGTGCGGTTTTAGAGAAGGTAGAGGATGTGTCGACCAAATTTTCACTCTTAGGTTAATAATTGAGAATTGCCTGAGTTATCAACATCTTTGGTCCTCAGTTTTATAGATTATGGGCAAGCGTTCGATTCTGTTGATAGAAGAGCTTTAGCGAAGGTCCTATTCTGGTATGGTATACCAAAAATATTAAAGTGATTAGTGCTATGTACGAGAATAACACTGGTGCGGTCAAGGTCGGAAATGAGGTTAGCAGCTGGTTTCGTATTAAATCAGGAGTTAGGCAGAGTTGACTTCTATCCCCCCTATGTATGGATGATTTTGATGGACTTTGTCGTAAGGTGCAAAGGAAAGGCAATGGGAGACCACGGAATCTAAGGGGGAGTAAAAAGTCTCCTGGACTCTGATTATGCTGATGGTTTAGGCATCCTAGATGAACGTGTGAGGAAAATGAATGGAGTTTTAGAGGTTTTGCGAGTTCAGGTTTGAAAATCAATGTTAAGAAGACTAATTCACTAAGGCTAGGAATAAATGAAGATGAAAAGGTGACGTTAGGTAACGAGAAGAGTGATCAGGTGGATAGTTTTAATTACCTTGGTAGTATTATTAGTAAAGACGGTGGGAGGAGTGAAGATGTTAAAAGTAGAATAGCCAAGGCTCAGGTTTTTTTTGACAGTTGAAAAAAGTTTGGAAGAATAGGAAGATAAGTCTGCAAACAAAGATTAGAATATTGGAAGCTACAGTGATGACATTGGTCAAATACGTCTCTGAAGCATGGGCAATCCGGAAAGCGGATGAAGAGTTACAAGATGTTTTCCAGATATATTACTTACGGATTGTTTTGGGTACCCGGCTCACTAACCGTAATTCAAACAGTAGGCTGTACGAAAAGTATGGGTCGATTTCGCTTTCTAGGGCTATAATGAGAGAAAGGTTGAGATGGCTAGGGTATGTTCTGCGGATGATGAATGACAGATTGCTGAAGATTGTCCTTTTTGGCCAACCGTCTAGGGCTTAACGGAAAGCAGGTCGTTCCGCGGTTGGGGCGACAATAGAGAAAGAATTAAAGGAAATGGGAACTTCCTGGGAGGGTGTAAAGAGGGAGGCTTTGAATGGATTGGGATTGAGGAAAAACGTGCATAGCTGTGTTGGCCTCAGGCAGCTTGGTGCTACGCGGAGTTTTCAGTAGTAGTATTATTAACATATCCAAAACAGAAAGCTGACAAGAGGGGACTCAAGCCTGTTCCTGAGACCCCCTCCCCCCAAGAAAATCAAAAACAGAAAAAGTACCCATCAAAATCAAAGTTAACCTTGAAACCTAAATGTATCTACTTGCTTTCTTTTTCTTGCTAACTTGTGTTGTACCTTTGGTACAAAATAAAAGAAACACCTTTCCAAAAAGGGCACAATAGATTTATTTGCTAGCTCGAACTACTATATGATCAATAACTAAAAATTAAAATAAAGATTACTAATAATTAATATGAACATTAAGAAAGTTCAAAGTTAATCCGAATAAACCTAGACCTACAACCGAGATCAGAATTTTTTAAGTTTAAATTTAAGCTTCTTTTAGAGATTTTTAGTAAAGCTAGGCAACGATAAATTCTTAACAATTCTTATTAAATACATTTTAAATCAACAATGCCGAACGACCCCTTTAATTGATGTTTTTATAATACCTTATTTTAAGTTTTATCTTATCAGGTTTTATCAAGTTTTATCTTATTTTAAGTGTATAAAAGGAATTGACGAGAATTCTACTACCTGTAAGTGAAGTAAAATGATACACAAAAATAAACGTCGGTAGGGGAGTTGATAAATAATTTCTGAGACCACACTGGCTAATCATGATAAAACGAAGAAAATATTTAAAAAAAGAAAAACGAGGATTATACAAGCCAGTGAAAAATGTGGACTAAATGCAAATATTTCGGTCTTGAACTAATTAATTCTGATCGTTTTTAATTAATTAAAACAAAATCACATTTTGCAACCTAACCTAATCTGTGACGATGTTTAACCTGGAAAGCGTTTAGCTTTTAAAAATGCTCCGTATAAATTAAAAAATTGAATTCTGTATTTGTTTTTATTCAGTTACCCTTTCACCGTTACATGGAAAGGGTCGTCAAATTTTAGTTGTGTTTTGTTTTAAGGTTTGAAATTTTTTATAGTATCCTTGGATTTTTATTAGAAATTTTTATTTTATTATCGTGCACTGAGGACGGTCAAGCGAAGGTCTTGACCGAAATATTTGCATTTTAGTCCACATTTTTCACTGGCTTGTATAATCCTCGTTTTTCTCTTTTTAAATATTTTTTTCGTTTTATAGTGGGAGTTGATCACAAGGTTCTTCGTGAAGGCCCTTTGCAGTTCCTAGTTTTTACATACGCTAAGTCCATTTATTATGTCCAAATTTGCAGCAACGAATGCAGCACTGTATATGTCTTACATAAAGTCACTCTTAAAATCTAAACTAACCTATTAAGAATAAAAAAACTAAAGCAAAAGAATAAAAGCAAAAAAAATTAAAGAACCAAAAAAGTACCACCGCTGATACTGCAGCGTTGCCAAGCTTTATTAACAATGTTCAAAACAAGCTTACATTTACTCAAACCTGGATTTCTATAGAAGGTCCAAATTTATTTGCTAATAATACACCGATATTTTTGCTTTTTACTATTCATTTGTACCAAATTTGTACCACAGCCCACAACCTAGGGTTAAACCCTATGCCCGTAGACTATCCAGCCCATCTAGGAAAAAATTCTTATAGCGTTTTATAACTGATTTTATTATAAAAGACCATCTAAAACATTCACTACAAATATGAACTAAACACAAAATACATAATATGAACTAAACACAAATATACCTAAAAATGTGCCACCGGAATTCAGCGCTGCAAATTTGGCCAGCATAAATGAGTGCAGAAAATATGGAAATACAAACTATAAACATAAGGCAAGCTCCGCTATGCTTGCCAACTGTACAGCACAAGAACTTGGTGATAAATATTTCTACATTTATTTCTTTACCATTGAAATCCCTATTTTGATTATTATTTCTATTCAATTTTAAATTTATATGACCTGTAGCGTACAAACAATTTTCATGAGTCTTTTTGAGGGCATAATGAATTTCATGATATTCTTAAGGATCTTTTCAAATTTATATTATTTTACCTTCATTTTTATAATTCCAAAATTATTCTGCATGCATACAGTAACAAACATTTGCGAAATTCTCTCTCGGAGGCCCCCCCCCCCCCTTTCCGCAAAATACGCCCAAAGACACACAAGCACACAGATACACATTCAATTATATTTCTACAGGCTAATTTGTTTAGCACAATATATAGTGTTTTCTTAATGTGTTGATTATTTTTTAAATGTACGCATTTTTTTTAGTACAATATAGACAAATGGGTATCTCTTTTAATCTGGATCGGCCTCATAGAAAACTTTTAAAATCTAAGTAAACTTAAGTTAAAAGTAAAAAAACCTTAAGGGCAAATAAAAAAATTTAATGGCTGACGGCAAAAAAAAAAAAAAAAAAAAAAAAAAAATATTGGTCGTGATAACTCCATAACTCCATAAATTTCGTTTAGTCTAACGCCTGATCTCAATGAGGAGAGGTGCAATGCTTTTCAGACGTTTTTGTTTCTGCTGACAATGTCCACTGAAAACGTAGAAAAACATTTTTCAGCGTATTTTGACGCTTTTAATTTGCTTTAAATTTTCTATCTTGTCTTGAAAACCCAACTGAATTTTTGTCGAAGGGCCATGTGATCAATATGTGTGCTCATCAATAGCTGTAAACTGTAAACACTGTTTTTTTTCTGGGGGGAAGGGGAGGGGCGGGTAAAATCAATTCATTATATAGAAAGAGGAAATAAATACTTAAAGATCGGATGAAAAATAAGAAGAAATCTAAAATTTTATATTGCAAAAATTGGAGTAAGTCCAATAGTATGACCTTGAATCTCAATCCAAGAATTTGATCCGTTATCCTCACTGGCCTTTCGCGATTTTTTGTGGCTTAAAAATTGCAACAGAAAACAAAAGTAGTTACAATTGGATATCCCTCTAACCTGTTGATTAGTATCTTCACTCCTCTCAACTCCTCCTTCGTCCATTGTGTAATCGTATTCAAAGAAGAAAAGAAGCAAATGCCATAAGGCCCCATGTTGTATCAACTGTAGTTGGAGGTCACTATCAGCAGCCAAAGCACTAATACATTGAGCCGCGGTGTAGCATAACTTTGTCAAGTGCTCAAAATAGAAGAAAAAGAGTAAAATTGGAGCAGATATAGAAATAATTCTATAATTTAAAAATTTGTAGTTTTTTGTATTGTCATAACTACATAAGTCACATATATATCCTTACACACGATGTATAACGAGAAAAGATAATTTTGTTTAGCCAAGAAACTTCAGTTAAGGGGACAAGAGAGAGGGGATCCAGCCCTTTATTAGTTACTAATTAAAAAAACTTTTCCACAAAATAACTTTTCAAAAAAAAAGTAAAGAACTCTATTAAACCAAAATGAACAAAAATAGAATCAAATAATCTACCAAGCATACAACTACTACAAATCAGTATCAATAAGTAAATTAAACCCAAAACAAACAGAAATTAAAATAAATAAGAGTCAAACTCAAAACGAGCAGAAACTAATATGAGTAGGGTTTAGAACCCCCATGTTTTCTAAAACCCAGAATATAATTTTTACTTTACTGAAAAAAATTCAAATGAATTTACTGAAAAAAATGTGCATTGTCAGTTTAATATGCACATGCTGGTATTCATTCCTTAACATCTTAATTAATTTTTGATTTCTTAAAGTTATAAAAGTGAAAACAATAAAAAATTTTTAAGCAAATTACAAACTATGTCCTAGCTTTTAGAAAACATAGGGTTTTGAACCCTACTCGTATTAATTTCTGCTCGTTTTGAGTTTGACTCTTTTATTTGTTTTGATTTCTGTTTGTTTTGGGTTTAATTTACTTATTGATACTGATTTGTAGAAGTTGTATGTTTGGTAGATTATTTAATTCTATTTTTGTTCATTTTGGTTTAATAGAGTTCTTTAATTTTGGTTAAAAACTTGTTTTGTGGAAAAAAGTCTTTTAATTAATTTCTGTTCGTTTAATATTGACATAGTCTTTTTCAGGGATAAGAAAATAATAGTTTGAATCTTTCAAGTTTTCCTTTAAGAATTTATAGTTTGGCCTGCTATGTGCTAGAGAGACTTTTTCAGCAATTTTTAACAGCATAGACTCTTTTGAAAATCATAACACAAATAGTAGTGTTTAACTTAGTCATACACATCCTCTAGTTGACCTGATGAATAAAAGTTAATACTATTCCCAAAAAATTATATTTATACTCTTTCACAGCCTAGACACACTTACACCCTTTTGATTTATTAAAAATAAAAGAGCAGAAGTAGTAATAGAAGTAGCCCGAAAAATTTGAACTTAATACCCTCAGTCGTTCTTGGTATATTGCTGAGATGTCTTATTGGCAAACAGCATACAAACAGTGTGATTTGATTTAATTTTAAAGCAACATTTAGTTTTTAAGCATAATGGGCAAACTAAATAACTGTGGGGGGTCGACCGACCCAATAACCCTAAACATATAATTATGAGACCATTCAGCTATACTGAAAAAAAAAACGGCTGTCTTAAAATTTTGATTGGAAGTGCCTGGAAAATTGTGAGCTAAAGAGGAGGGCAGTAGAACTTTTAATTTTCAATCAAGTTAGCTCCTTTAAAATATCAATAATACTATTAGCTATGATACAGCATCGCTGCCTATGTCCTTATATGTTGTATAGTCCTTATATGCCCTTTTAATACCTGTGTGCATACAGGTTTTTCCTTTAATTAAAACTCTTCCTAAACGTTACGTAAAAGTTTCAACTTAATGCCACTACTGTCGTTAGTTACAGTAAACGTAGAAGCAGCATTAAACGAATACGCACAGTGTCTTCTGGCTAGCTCAAAATTCACAACCTATGAACGTGCAACTTTCAGAGAATATTTATGTTGTACGGATGACAACCTGCCATCCGTATGCACGTTATCAAAAGGGCATATCAGCAATATCTTAGGAATAGTTTCGTATGTGAAATTAAGAGCTTACAACGCTTGTTGTGGGGGATGTTGAGCTAACCAAAAGACAATATTTGCATCATAATACTACTGCTTCTACTCCTACAACTACTGCTACTAAAACAAAGACTATTACTATTAACTGAACTGCTACTACAACATTTACTGGTGCTACTACTAAGGGTATATTATTTATACCCTTAGTAGTTACTACTAAGCTACTACTACTACTACTAAATACTAATTTAGTAGTATTTACTAAATACTACTAAATACTACTTCTAATACTACTAAAAATACTACTAATACAACTAAATACAAAATACTACAAAAT
>JAQQPU010014061.1:0-23285 GCA_029168905.1 Artemia sp. Kazakhstan ARC1039 | reverse complement strand
AGCGATTCCTTGAGTTAAAATAAACAGATACTACTCAGAGTGAATAAATAAAACCTAAAACAATTAAAAAGAATGATCATCATTCAGTGTACATCCATACTCGGGCTTGTTTTTCTGTCTTTGTGTTCGGGGAAAGTTTACATTTGAGATAGGAATAAAGTGACAGGGCAAAGCACTACGGAGCTCACCATTAAGATGTGCTTACAGGTACTGTTCCAACACTACCTGGGTACTGTTCCAACGCTACCAACTGTTCCAACAGTACCTGGATCATACAGGTACTGGTCCAACACTACCTGAGTACTGTTCCAACGCTACCAACTGTTCCAACAGTACCCGGATCATACAGGTACTGTTCCAAAATGTCAACTCTTCTTAAGGAAAACCCGACCAACATAAAGTTAATTTTATTTTCTAAAAATGAAACTATAGATACATTTTTATCTTCAAAGACATGTTTTTTAACGTCTATATTATTCACCTGTATTTATACAGGAAGTCCTATATTACTTACCTTTATTTATACTAAACTCATGAGTCATTGACATAAAATCGCGTCCATGCAATATAATCTAAATATCAATTTCCATGTCACCTATGTTTTATCCCAGTAAACACTCATATTTTCCATGCTGGAACTAAAACAAAGTTTATGATAAGAGGAAAAAAATTTCAATTCATTTATCTTAGAGGTTTTCAAAAATTTTTGCACAAAAAATGAAAAAAAAGACATGCTTTCCGAGACGAGATAAAATTAAATTATATTCTATTAGATTTTTTTCCATCAAATGATGCATACCAAAGTTGATTTCAATACAATCTTTTCGCATATTTACTTAAAAAAACATTTCCAGAAGAGAATTTTTTTATAGATTGAAGACCCATACTAAAACCCAAAACGAGGAGAAATAGTCTTGTAATAATTCAGAGTTAATAAACAGAAATTGCTAACAATGAATAGATGAAACCAAAATTAACATAAATTAAAATTAACCCTGTCAAACATAAAGATAGCTAATACATACCATAGATGCATAAATGAGACTTAGAACAAACAAAATTTAAAATGGATGAACAATTCAAACTTAAAACAAACAAGGATTAACGCAAACAGGAGTAGGGCTGTTTCCAAAGGTTAGAGTGTTATTACTTTTTGCTTTACTGAAATCGATTTCAAGCAAGCATTTCAAGCAATATAATTTATAGTAAACATTTTTTAAATAAATCTCTCTTTATTTTGGTTCACCAGGTTTTGTTATTGTTTAATACTAGAGATATTTCTAAAGTTTTTCTGCTTAAAAATTTAAATGATGAATTGTAGTTTAAATTTTGGACAATATTTGAATATTCTTTCAAAATTTTCGATCAGCAGTTTGTTCAATAAATGCTTTATAATAGTTTTACTACAGAATCTCTGATAGATGGGAAGGGAGATTGTTATTCAAAAGGATTTAAAATATGTGTATAATTTGATTGTCTTTAGGACTGAAGCCACCCTGACCCACATCATGTATACCTTTCATTTATGCCATCATGATACCCACATATGTATACCTTTGAATGTACACGTATTTTAATCCATTATTTTAATAGAATCATCTTTTAAGTCTAATGTTGTTGTAACTGTTTGTTTCAATAACTATATTTCAGTTAGTTTAGTTCATATTTCAGTTCAGTTATTACTCTACTTAGTTTGAACTACAGCACTCCATCTGATCTATAGTTTTGTATGCAAAAGTTTCTCTTTTTTTTAATCCCAAATAGAGATTTAGCGAATGCAAAATCCTTACAACTAAATTACTACAATCAATTTCAAAATATATAATTCACCTAATATTTTCATCAGTCCTTTGGTTCAGGCCCGTACCGTATACGATCTGAGAACCATGTACGACCCACTAGTATTAAAAACTTCTTTCAACACTTTTCTTTTTCACAAAGAAATATTTAAGCTAGTCTTTTTAACAGTTAAATTATTGTTCTATTAACCTACCTTATGCATGGATTTGAAAGACAAACTGAGAAACAATTGTATATCTCTGTTACCCCGTGAAATCACCAAGTTAATTCATCGGGCAATTAATTTATTTTGAAATTGAGGTATTTTTTAATATATTTTCTTTTCCTGTGCTAGTATTTAATTTATTTCTATATTCCTATTTCAGTATATTCCTGATTTAGCTTCACAGACGTCAATGCCCGCATATACTTCAATGGCACAATCCTTCTCAATGGCACACACGCCACCAATGAGGCAGGACACAATTCAGGGTAATTTAATTTCTATGATTATTTGAGTAATTTTCACACCTTAGTGCTGCTAAATTGTCTTATTACGCAAGAATACATATTTATTGATTGTGCTGCATCCAGAAATATCCTCCAGGGAAGTGATCTCCCCAGCCAAGTTTCCCAAACCCAATACTGAAGTGCTGGAAGCAAAAGTAAAGCCTGTTAGGTTATAAGACTACCAATTCACAAAACATAGGGGTGGGGGCAGTAATGTTTTAGATTAAAGAAAAAATAAAAATACAATCTAGTTGTTTTAAAATTCAAAAATTTTGCTTTTTTGTATCTTTTAATTTAGCTATTTTTTTGGGATGGGGGGCTGGGGTAGAGGCTGATCATTAGGACTTAATTAGGTCCTAATACATTAACATCGGAATTTTTCAAATTGTGCTGAGCATTTCCTAACACGAGTTGACGAGCTTAGCCCCTCTAAACAAAGAATCAGGGGTGGCTTGGATTTCAAAGGCAACCAAAGCGGTCCAAAGGCAACCAAACATAAGTCATTTACCTTGCTGCTCAAGCCAGGGGACTGTAAGTTTACTGTATAAAATTGAAAGCGTTTACAATTATTTTTGCACCACAAAAAGGCAAGCACTTCTTACGACATGAACTAAAAGAAGAAAAGATGATAACAGAAGAATAAAAAGCTAAAGAGAATCTGTCACACTTGTTGGATTGAACACCACGACTCTGTGCAATTATTTGTAGAATTATTTCGCACAATACTGTCAGCTTTAAATGAAATAAAGTGCTGGATTGACAATAAAGCTGCAGTTGATGTTCAGTATCTTCAAAGTGTGACTGAAAAATGTGACTATCTAAGTAAGCCTCTTTGGAATTCCCTGTCTTTACCATTAAGTGTATGCTTGTAAAGGAAAAATCTCGACCTTTTCCACGCCGTTAAGTTTGCAATAATCAAAAAAAAAGTTAGAAGGTCCGAAACGAGGTGGGTGTCGCATTTTTACTTATTTTTAAGAAATCTAGAGACCAGAATGAAGACTTGGGTATCCACTTGGGTTTTGACGTTGAGAACAATAGAGCGACAAATAATGAGAAAAAACATTCCGGCCGTTTCAGTTAAGAATACTTTAGGAGGTAACTATTTGCTCCTTTCCTCGAAAATTCTATCCAGTCTTTTATCCAAAGGATAAAAAACTGGATTCAAAAAAAGGTTTGGATCACAACACAACATACTAACACCTTTCCAGGGTCTTTTTACGAACCAGCCAAGAAGAAATTGAGAATCTAAATGCTTTTCGGATTACCAACTAGCGGAGTTTTATAACTTTGAAACTTCAGGGGTGTATAGTAAGATCATTCTGTGGTGACAATTTGTGAACAATATAAAAGATTTCCATTGAGACTATGCTGCATTGCAATGCTGACCTCTTGCCAATGGTAAATGCGTTACTTTTTTTTAGTAATAATTTCAGTCGCCACTTGTATGCCTGAAAGGTTATTTTCTTCATTTCGTATGCTGATCATGGTCTGCGTTGCGCAGGTACCGACTTCCTGATTCAATATCTTGGGCTGGGGGTGCAACACGTGGCTAGGGCAAATCATCTGAGGCTGAAGCTATCATTGAAATTTCTAAAAAAGCCATGAAGACTCAATATTTATTTGTAAAAAAAATACTTTTGGGAAAACTTTTGTTGTCAACCAGCAGCTTCCCTACCTAAGAACTGCTCTTTCCCTATGGGTTTCAAATTTAAATTACATGCAAGTTTCAAGATTCCTCAGTATGGCGCACGGTCCGCATTGTACATCAGTTCAGCAAAAGACATAAGTACACTTGCAGTTATCCTAGATAGATTATCTGCTCGCCCTAAAAATAGTTAATCCCCCCCCTGAAGACTTTTCTCGACCCCTGTGCATGAAAAAAATTGTATGGAAGGGAAAACGAGGATAATTCCAGTCAGGGAAAAAAGGAAAGATAAATATGCATTTATTTCAGTCAAGCCCGGTGCTAGACCGTCCTCAGTGTGCTAAAATAAATAAAGAATAAAAAATCCATGGATATAAGGACTAAGGACAAGATACTTGGTCCGTGGGATTATATTCGTATATTTTTCATTCTTAATTTATTTTTGTGCGGTGAGGACGGTCTAGCAGAGGTTTCGAGTGAAATATCGACATATTTGTCTTTTCTTTTTCCACTGACTGGAATTATCCTCATTTTTCTTCTTTACAATTTTTTTTTCATTTTGTATCTTACTATAGCCAAATTTATCAGTGCTATAATCTAAAAAAAAACTACCAAGATCCTCCTCTCATCAAACCAAGATGATTTTGCTTAAGTTGTTTGCTAAGTTTATTCAATATAGACTTCATTCATTATCTATATGAAAAATTTAGCGATGGTTTTATTTTATTAGTGAAAAAATACGAGACGTACTTTATCCTTAGTTCTAGATGATATATACGTTTACGATGATAAATATACCTAATGCCAATTCAAAGTTAACTTATAGTGTCCATTCATTGATCCTTTCTTATAATGCATTTAAGCGTAATTCTTAATTTATTTAGTTCTTACTTAATCATAATTAATTTATTCTAGGTTTTGGTCCTGATTATGACTGGTATAATAAAAGTCTTACAGCTCTTCGTATGAATTCCACCCACCATGTAGATATGGCTACAGCATCCATGCTGCAGTATCAATCTTAACTTTTACTGATTAAAAGTGTTTTTCTTCATAATGCGGACGATTTGACAATAGTGCTATCTATCAAAAAATGGCTAGGTGCGTACTGTCGCAGTTTACATTAATTTGGAATAAGAAGAAATTACTGAAGTATCGAGACCAAACAAAACGTGCGATGTTTATAGCTATGTTGGGATAGCCAAAAAAATGTGCTATAGAGTTGTAAAAAAATGGGAAGAATAGGCTCATGGGAAAACATTTTTTCAATAAAAAATAATGCCTATCTTTGGGACGAAAAAGAAAATTGTTTTATATTTTAGTCTATACCTAATTCATATGGTTGTACTATAAAGTCTCCCTCTAATTAATCTTAGTGACATAATCCTAAATTTCATAAGTCTTTCTCGTTACAAACCATCAGCTTTGCTTAAAAAAGAATAACACCGAATCATTTAGCACTGATTTTTCAGCCCCGTTTCTTTTTCTTTTTTTTTAATCTGGCATCTGCTGATACCAAAAAGTGGATAACTTCGTAATGATATCTTTTTATTTAGAAATTGAATTATCGATTTTTCCTAATTTTTAAGATATATATGGCCGTGTAAGTTTCCACTTAACCAATTCAAACCATCAAAATTTATTTTTACTGTCCTTGGTACTTTCAAAAAAAAAAACATCATTGATATTTTAACGTAAAAAAAAATAATTCAAAAATAGATAAACTGTAAAATTAATGATATATTTAAATATGTTCATATCCAGACTAGATCCAAGACTTATACTTGAAGTTTCCATCAAAATTCCTTGTGCAAATTTCAATTTCATATCTCAAAAACGGGCGTGTCAAATGGTAGACAGCATCAAAATAGCATAAATGTTGACTTTGCGGGAACTACAGGTCCTAAGTTTTAACAAGCTTTTTTTCCGTGTTTCAAGGTTTTTTTTCCATGTTGTGCTAAAACCATGTTTTAGCACAAAAACCCTGTACATTAAATTATAGGAAAAAATGATTTTTAATGCGACTAATATAATTTAAATAAATATTGGTAATAAATTATAAATATAATTTAAATAGATAAATATTCATGATAGATCATGACCTTTCGGGACTTTGCCTACCTTCTATTCTATGGTTAATATAGAAACAGCCATTTTGTTCTTCGTTTGATTCCCCGAACTTTATGACAGTGTTGGGCTAGCAATATATATTTCGGAAAAGAATTAAATGATCTCTTCAAGATTTTTTCTGTACAGCGTTGACCAGTGCAATATTTCAGTTAAACGAATAGTGTTTTATTGTTGTTTTTTTTTCTTTAGCTAATGTTCCACTGGAAGTTTTTATAGAAGTGATGTACAATTCGATCACTACATCTTTTAGTTTTCTTTTTGTATATTATTACTTTTGTTCTTGATCTTTCTTTGAGATTAAATAGTGAGACAAAAGGTTGGTGTTTTAATAGATTTTTTTTAACTAACAATTGAAACTCAATAAATTACTTCTATTCGTATAGTTTATTCCACCCAAATCCAGGGTGAGCGTAGCAGCAAAAATAACTTATATGCATATGAAATTAATTGTTAGTGTGTATGTGTAAGTTTGTCTCAACACTTTTTCCTGTGTATTGAACAATAACATAAACTAATTGAGCTAGAAACAGAAATTTTTGGGGGTGTAATTCCAAGATTTCCCCCCCCCCCCTCTCTTCTACATTAAAAAACACCTTTTTCGGTATTTTTATTGGAAAAAAAAATTAAAGCAATACCGCCACCACCCTAGATTTCGAAAAACACATTTACCCCCCCACCCCTCCCCTTCCAAACACTTTTGTGATTTGGTGCCACTGATGAGAATAGGCATGGGTCATAATATCCAAAAATTGAAACTATAAAAAAATGCAATAAAACAAGAAGTGATGATAACAAACATACAGGCCCAAAGTCCCGAGCTACCAACTGTAGTGAGCCAAACTAGCCAAGGGGTGGGGCACGAAAAAGCCGGCAAAACCGGATCTTGTTAGGTAAGGACCTGGTGAAGCTTGGCCTTTTCCTAATCCAAATATCTATAAAATATACTCTGCGTGCATTTTGTAGTTTTGTGCATACATTTTTTTATTTGAACATAAAAATAGGTTGTGGCAATTGAGTCTGAACTATGAAAGTTCATGCAAAATCGTTTCTAAGCCAGGAGACTAGAAAATATTGTAAACAAAAAATAAAATGTGACATCTAATAGGTATGTCTATTGGAGGTGAACGGGGAAATCACCTCGCCCCCCCCCCCTCCCGGTAACTATTTTTTTTGTATTTCCATTGAAAAAGCAACAAAATTGCGACCTAAATACGGAAAAATAAATTTTCCACCACCCCTTGCATTCTCGTGAACTGACATCCCTGATTTAACATCACACTAACAAAAGTGCAAGGGCCGAAGACCCAAGCAAGTGGAATGAGCTGGTGACTTCCTTAAATAATTAAAATCAAAGTAGTTGCGGACACCAAGCCATACGCTAATTGTAGAGAAAGCCCAGACAGATAATCCCAGTGAGTGAGATGGCAAATCTGGCATAAGCCCTTTTTAGGATTGTATAAAAATGATGTCATTTCATTTTTTGATAGATAAGTCTATCTATCAGCCGTCCATATGTAATTCCTATGGTAGAACTAAGGTAAATAGTCATAGAACTAAGGCATGAAAGATTGTATTGATTTTAGGATGACGCGTGACGATTAATGTCCACTGGACTTGTATGCAAAATCTAGGACTGAATTTGATTGGACTGAGCATGACAAGATTAAAAAAAGATATGCTTAAAGAAAAAAAAACGAGAAGATTTCCGCCTAATGAAAATGAAAAAACAGTATAAACATATCGGGAGAAGCCTCGCCTCAACTGTTCAAATTGCAGAATCGGAAAAATAAAAACAAACAGCAAAAACGACCGCAAAAGTAAATAAAAACAAATCGTAAAAAATAACCACTAAAATAAAACAAGACCCTTTTAGGTTAAAAATGATAAGGTAAATAAAAAAAAATCGCTTACCAGGTCTGTTTATCTGACATTTTATTAAGTTCCGAAATTTTATAATGTAAAAGAGAAATATCTGAATTAATAAGCTAATTATAAATGAGGATCAGAATTTACTGGGATCGCTGACTGAAAAAGGTTAAAAACAGTATTAAAAGATACTACAACAGCATATCCACCAATTGAAAGCCTCCCGTTGATAAGCGAAAAGAAAAATTCTACTCAAAATTATGTCATCATTTGAAAAAAAAAATTCAAAAGACACAACCTGATCGTTGCATTCAAGAATCCAAGTAAAATTAAGACAATTTTCACTGTGGCAAAGATAAATCTAGCCTCATTATGGGTAGTGATGTTGGTAGAATCCCCTGTGCTTGATGGTTTTTCTTTATCTGAAGTACCTACCAATAATTGGGAGAGAGGTTGTTGGAAAAACAATCTTTAGTCGACAAAGCCAAGGAGCTACGCAAAAGGTTCAAGAATTTTAGTTCTGCCTTGGCCCAATGCTTGCACCGCTCCACCTCATTTGGTTTGGAAGGGCCTCCATTATTGTCTCCGTTAAAGGTCTTATGCAAATTTCCGGAAAGGCAGTCGAAACTAAAAAATACATATCCCCTTTTTTCCCTAAGGAAATCCGATCAGAAGTTTCAGGTAGCCATTTGATTTAATGTAGTGAAAAAAGTCCAATAGCTGTGCCTTTGGGGATGATATGATCCCTTGAAGTCCCTGGAGAACGAGCTGTAAATTACGTAATTTGCCAATTGTTCACATATAGTACTTGTTATGGGCAAATATACGAAAATTCTTTTGCGGGAAATTTTCTGCCAGGGAAGGGAATTTTCTATGGGAAGAATTTTCCATTGGGATAAAGGTCTCCCAGACAAAATCTTTACACATGCGATGGGGGAAGAGAATTTCCTGGAATTATTTGAAAAAAGGTCAGAAATTAAATTTTAAAAAATAATTTTTTTCAGCTGAAGTAAGGAGCAACATACAAACTTGAATGAACAGAGATTTTTCCTTGTATGATAGTGGCTGTCCTTTCCTCAACCTTTGATCTTTAAGCTAAAACTTAGCCTTTTTGTAACAATTTTATTTAGAAATAATGCTTAAACACAAGGACCGTTGAATTTGAAAGAGAAGTGATCTTAAAGAACTTCAAGATTTTAATGTAAAGAATAGGGATTGGGGAACGGAGAGTCCCCCTCATATAAATAACGTAAGTAAGTAACCTAGTATTTGTTTTGGTGTTGAATCAGCAGTTACGCGGGACCATTTTTAATCCCCATTTATATCCTTTATATAAACCTTTTTTATCAAAGGAAGAACATTGGGTCAAATAAACTTAACTTTTTCGTGTGATGACCAATGGCCTGCATAGAGCAGTACTGATCTCCTGATTGTATCCCTCGGCCTGGAGTACAATGGGTGGTTGGGGGCAAATCATCCAACGCTTGCCGTGTTTTTCCCCCAGGTACCCTTTTAGAGGTCAATTGACTCTGACTGAGCTTAGAGTCACATCATTGACCTCCATTCCAAAACCAAATAACCAGTATCACGAGGACTCAAACCCCTGCATCAAATGTGAAGGTGAAATTTTCAATTATTTTACAGATGATTAAGCTAGCTGAATTAAACTTTTAACGCTTTGATAGTTCAGGATGCAAAAAGAAATTTAAAAATTAGTTTTAGGAATACTAGCTCACTTAACCTAGAAATAGATTAGGATGAAGAGGTTAGGTTGGGCAAGAAGGGAATCAACGAAGTGGATCGCTCAACTTACCTAGTTAGCATTATCAGCAGTGGTGGAGGATGGAGTGAAGATGCAAAAAGTGGCAAAGTGAAGGCAGAGGGTATTTTCACAGCTGAAAAAAGTTTGGACGAGTGCGAAGATTAATGTTCAGGTAAACATTAGGACATTGGAAGTGACGCTAATGACAGCGGTCAAGAAATACTCAAAAACATAGATGCTTTGAAAAATTGAGGAATGTATGCTAGATGTGATCCAAATGAATTGTCTAAGAATTGTTTTAGGTAATCTCTTCACTGAATGTTTATCCTTTTGGGAAAAATATGGTTTGAACCCACTTTATAGGGCTATAATGAAAGGAAGAACAAGTTTTAAGGTCAAGTTTTACTGGGGTACACTTTTTATATCATTTTTAGGGGATTTTCATAAGGAGTAAAGGATATAGGCAGAATCGTCACTTGTCGAAACGTTGGGGGGGGGGGGGGTAATGGATTTTTCCAACTGGCTTGTCATTTTTACCAATTAATGTGGGCGATTGTTCGGAGGTAGAAGGGTTTTTTTCAGTATGCTAGAAATCAGGACAAATGGCTGAAAACACATTTCAGAATAATTTAAACTCTGAGTTTCATTTGTCATGTATAGCCAGTGTGGTCTAAGAATGTATTCACTGTAACCTATTGCAATTTTCTTTTTTCTTATTGTTCCTGATGGTATAGCAGGTTTCAGTAAGTCCTAGCGTACTCGGAAAATTTACCTCGTATTTTTTAGCACCACTAAGCCTGTCACAGGATTTGTTTTTTTTTTTAAGATAAAAGCGAACAAAATTTAATATTGTTAAAGGTTTATTTGCACTGGTTTAGTTTGGCTGTCCCACAAAGTTCAGTAACTGAGTTAAATACAATAAATACAATACTTGTTGCAATATGTGTTAAAAAGACATGTCTAAAATTTGACTACATAGTAAACTCTTGGCCCTAAAAACTGATAAGAGCTGAATTAATAGCTACTCAGAGTTGAAATGTCCACAATGGGTTTAGCAAACATTACCATCTTAGGATAGTAATATTAGTGATTTGCCAAGTAAAAATGGCTATAGTGTAAACCAAAAGTACTGTGAAACTTGCAAAGTAATAGACTAGTAAGTTTCTTAATTCTTGCAGAGCTTGACTATTAGCCTATAATTTAAAATAAGAAACTTTATCGCTTGCTCAATATATGAGAAAATACTCACTTCTTCAGCTAAAAAACCGTAGATATAAAAAACAATATGTATCAACATAATAAACTTATGTTCATACATAAGTTTAACATAAAACGGATAAACCTAGATGACATTGTCTTCTTTAGAGCTCTTATTTTTGAATTTTAGAGCTTGCAGTCTTTCTTCTTTGATATTTGTGGCGATAATCAGACTTAAGCGGATTTACCAAGCAGCTATTAGAGCTGTTGGCTCAGGATCCACTCGTATATGGGGTTCGCTGAAGCTAATTTGTTGCACCTACATAGTTTCCACGTTATGTAAAAAATTCTCTTACTACGAAGGGCCATATATACTATGTACATATGCCTCGTAGGCCATATATCTTAAAAAATTAATGAGAGGACACGTGCACCATTAAGATTTTAGTTGACAATAGAACTGACACGCGAGATTTCCCATATTAGAAATTAGATGAGTTTAAGCCCCTCCCTTCTCTCTCTTTTTCCTTTGCCAGATATTTGTATATTTAATATGTATATATGATTGAAAAATAAATGAGCCTGAACATGGCTTGAAATATTGAAAAGCTGTAATATTTTAGAGAACTGAAGGTAACTAAACAACAAATGCTGTGGTTTATAATTTGAATGAACCCACAAAATGGGGCCAGATATTTGTACTATTTGACTAGTTTGGTTGCTAGTTTTTTTCAAACAAAGATAAGCTCATAGCATCTTCCCTTACTCATTTGTTTGCTACTGTTCGGTCATATTTACAAACCTTGTTAGTCTGAGAATTTAGAGGTAGTTCCAAAGTAAGGTCCAAAGATCACAATTCACGTTTCAATGGTCTAATCTTAGCTAATAATAGAAACAACCATAGATATATCCAACTTTGTCTTTCAAAAGTGAAAGTAAATACTATAATGATAAGGGCAAAAATATTTGAAATTTGGATATGAAATTCTTTGATCAATTTTATCGACTATCCAGTGTCAGTATCAACTTCAAATTGGAACTAAGCCGTAAGTTGCTCCAGGCTGCTGCACATTGCAGCCTAGTTCTTTTGTCAAGATTATGCTGATATAAACATGGCCTTTTATCTTTAGAAGGCTGTTTTATGTTACAGCACTAGTATTGACCATTGACAAAATTGGTGTAACTTTTTAATAAGTGCGTACGAGTCTTTCCATTTTAGAGAAATATTTTATACTTCATATCAAATAGAACAGAAAAAAAATATTAAATCATTGAATTTTGTTTTTGAAGAAAGAGCAGCTATTAAACTTTTAAATAAATCTAATTTATGGTCACATGAATAAAAAATGAAAGTTATGTTACTAGCGAATTTGGTGAAGGGAAAGGGAACCATTAGTAAGAGTAAGTAATCCGCACGGCGACACTGAACTGGAATATAGACAAATTGATACTGGATTAATTCAACATCACTCACACACCGATTTGGATTAGTCCCACATATCGTTACCATCATTAATAATATGCCAACTATATTTGCAAGGGTGAAGATATCTTGGGCCATATAGTTCTATCAGGTCTGATGTTCCTACATGAGAATGCTCATAAATTTTCAAAGTAACAAGAAGATGATTTTAAAAGTTACGACAAATAACACGAATAAATACAATCCAACCTCTAAGGTTAATGAACAGTAAGAACAGACCGACCAATAGCAATTACCAAAATTTTAAACTCTGAAAATAATAGTACACTTCCTCTACCCAAATCTGTTCAGACCCTCACTTTTTACTCCCTCCCGCGAGGTTTCATTTTCCTTTAGGTTCTCATTCATGGCATATTCCATCCCATTACAGGACGCATCTTTTTCGCTTTAACCCCAAAAGGATTACCAGAAAGTAGGATTTTAGGAATCTATTATCGTTCATTCGTAAATCGCGATATAACCATCTTGATGTTTCTTTTAGTTTAGCCCTAAGAAGTGGCAGCCGTTCACAGGTACACCATCATTCTAACGAGTACCTAAAACTATTCCTAAATGATTCTTCTATAAAACATTTAGCTCATCTTTCTAAATCTTTTGATCTGCTCAAATTTCAAAGACACAATTTAGCACTGTCGTTGCCTCTAGTATCCTAGTTTTGGTTCTAACGCTAATATTCCTATTCTTCCAGAGTTTTCCTACTGTGAAAATGCTTCCTAAGCTTCGGCTATTCTACTTTTTTTTATCTTCAGTGCATCCGCTATCGTTTCAAATATTGCCACCTAGCCAAGTGAAGCTATTCACTCAGTAAATCTTCTGGTTACCCAATTGCATATCTTCATCTTGTTTGTGGCTAACTGAGTTAATTAAACTCCTTAAAATTAATTTTCAAACCCATCATTTTATCCTGAGCCCTAAAAAACACCAGATATTCATTTTTTTCGTTAATTTTTGTGCCTAGTACACTCAAATCATCTGCGTAATTTAATTTTACGAAAATTTTGCCTTCTTAATCGCCAAAATTGTTTCCCTTAGCCTTTGCTTTACTCTGTGGGACAAAAGTCACATTGTTCTTCTCTAAAAACTTAATCTGTACGGTATTATGTAGTCTAATAAGCATCATCCTGGTAATTAATTTGCGTCATACTGAAGTCCAGCTATTGTCCTCATAATTAATAAACACACTCTAATCACCATTCTTTAAAATGGGGTCGAATTATAGTTTCTGTAAATTCCCTAAGTACGTCATCAAATATCATGTTTAATAATTTTCTGCATCTCTCCTGTAACTAAATAACCACCATTATCAGACATACTTATTTACTATACTGTCAACATTGAAGCATCGTAATTTGTCAGTTCTCTTAGTCCCATATCTAACTTCTCTTTACTAAATAAATTTGCAAATGAAGAGCATGGAACTGAGGAGGTGACAAACACCTCTGCTTTGTATCTTAATGTTACTCTTTACTTCTAAGAAAACACTACTTCTTTCTTTTAAGAAGACCGACTCTCCATTTTTGTGAATCAAATGGTCCTTCGGTTGCATAAAATGATCACAAATACTGTTTACCTTTCGATCTCGGTGACAAAACTAGTAGAATAATAATGATTAATGACCAAAGCAGCAAATTATAATAAAGGCAATATAGTAAAGAGCCGACGAAAAATAAATGGCGCTGAGTATTTTAGAGTCAAATCGAGTCTTCATTTATCAGATTCCAATTTGCCAATTAGCCATGGCCAATTTTATTATGGCCAATTTGCCAGCATAATGATTCAGCAACACTTGTTATCTCCCACCTTTAAACTGCTAACAGATAAATGTTCAAATGGGGTAAAACCATTTATTTAGATAGTTAAAACGGGTACTAATGTCTAGACATTTCGATCCCACAAAAAGCGACGATCATCAGTAGAAACACTAAAGTATTAACTTGAAACTAACAAATTTATACAAAACAAAATAAATAACTTTCTGGCCATTCACAAAATTATGAACTTTCGGGTTATTCACTAGATTTTTTTCAGAGAGATTTCAATGACAATGTTCATTCAAAGTCTTGATGTAAATTTTCTGCTTTAGTCTTGCCTAGATGTAAATGTAAAAGAAGTAAAAGAAGAAAATTTATTAATGTAAATGTAAAAATAAAAGTAATGTAATTTAAATGTAAAAGAAGAAAATTTAAATTTAGACTTTGAATGAATTTTGTTATTGAGCTCCCTTTGAAAAAAATATAGTGAATAACTTGGAAGTTCACTATTTTGTGAATAACCCGGAAGCTATTTATTTTGTTTTGTACAAATATGTTAGTTCCAATTTTAGTACTTTAGTTTTTCTACTGATGACCGTTGCTGCATACGTGATCAAAACATTTAGACTTTTGTATCTGTTCTCACTGTTTAAATGAATGGATTTATTCCCATTTGAACGTTTTTTCGTTCGTCATAGAACGGCCGTGTGGTCTGAGAAAAAGATTTCCTAATTTAAGGTGTTACGTCAAAATACGTTGTTTAAACTGCTAATATGGAACCGATAAATCATTTTCCATTGAACTCGACCAGACTAGCGTTGTGGACTTGCAAAATCTGCAAAATGTTGACGCACTTTACATTTCAGTTTTGTGTTTCAAAACGCGGATTTTTGTTTGTTGTTAACTTTTGGTGAAAGCTATATTTTACCTTGATGTTTCTATTGCCATTTAGTTAATTTTTGGTTGATATTGTTTTTTTTAATATATGTTTTTTTAACAAGTGTATGAGTTTTTTGTTATTTTTTGGCATACACAGAACAAACTTCGTATAGGCAGAGAAGGTCATTGAAAAAAATAATGGTAACAGGATAAATATCCTCCAGAGTCTTTTTTGACGAACAGGGCATCCAAACAACGTTTCACTTGCTGGGTCTGTTTTACAGTGACAAGTGGCAAGCTTAAAACCTAGCATTCCCACATCGTGAATTGATCCCTGGGCCCCGTATTGCCAAGCAAAATATCAATCCACTGTGCTACCACAGTGTAGAATATAAGGAACTGATTTATTTCTAAGTGAAAGATAGCCTATCTTCAAAAAGATGTGCATAAATAAGGATGCATCCTAATAAATCATCTAATGTGATGCAAAATCATAGTACATATAGACGATATATTTTGTTCACTGAGTTAGCCAGGGTCTTGAAAGTGCAAAATGAGCGTCTAAGAGCAAGTTTGGGTTATGGTTAACTCAAACTTCAAAGCCCTTTACAACGGCTTCATTTGTTCGAAACGAGAAAATTGCCTAAAATAGCAGCATATTAGAGTCACTATTAACTTTGGGTTTATGCTGTCACGATTTTTTGGTAGCCATTGTCTAATTTTACTTTCAGAAAAAAAACTGCAAAAATTATGAAGCGAGTACTTGAGAGTGAAGCTCAAATATTGATTCTGTCAGGTACTTGAAGAAGCAATAAACTGAATTTCAAAACATTGGATAATGTGCATCTAAAGCGTTATTGAGCAGCTAAGATCAGATTAAGTTTTCACTATTAACTGCTATATGGCTAAAGCCTTAAAAAGGTTGTTCCACTGAAGTTTGTCCTTAACCTGACCTACAAAACTTCACATATTGAAGGCTAATAGATATCAAAAAGTCAAAAAATGATTCTTATTACCCTATCTAATTTTCTTTTTCTTAAGATATATCTTTATTATGCCATTAGTCTGTTACAGTCTACATTACTAAACATTCTGATCCAATCATAGTTCGTGCTCATGTCCCGTTTTGTTTAATCATTCAATCATCTATTTGTGTACTATTTTTCATCTTAAGCATAAATAATCGGTTGGTCCGCTATACTTTCTATGAATTTTCCAATGCTTTTCTTTTATTATTGTATCCTTTTCAAAAAATCTTTTAAGCTTAAATGCATAATTGGGATTTACAATTAAAATTAACTAATATCAGTAGAGCTATGAAAAGTTATCAGTACAGCGCAAATTCAATAATTGCTTAATAATTGTCAGCATAGACGAATGCTCTTCTTGTAAATAATTTTGTATTGGTAGAAATATTAAATTGGTAGAAATATTCAAATATTAACTGTTAAATTGTAAGCTAACTTCAAGTAGATAGATAGCGGACTTAAGAAAGAAATCCCTTTATTTTCAGGGGGTTCTTTTAATGTATTAACATACTTTTATCTTTATATGCTTTAGTTGTTGATTTACCCATGCATAAGAAATTATCTCTCATCAGCTAAAAACTCTCTGCTTTTCTGACTAACTAGATAAATTTCCAACATGGTTTGAGCTGTTTATATGGCAACACTGACTGCACTTCTAATCCCTTGTGGTTAGGAAATTGATGAACAGGTGAATAGTTGAAAAGATAATTTGGATTAAGCTGCGCAAATAAGTCATAATTTAAATTTTATTTTCTTTCAAAACAGAAAATAGATTGCTGACTAATTTTTCTTTATAGGGATTTCACAAATAGAAACTAATGGAACAGTCGTGACGTCAAAAGTTGTCTAGACAACCGCCATGTGCATTAGTGACTGCGTTCCATAACTTATCCGACTTATCTTGACACGTATTGTCAGGATAACAACAAAAGATAACAACAAATACTTATCCGGCCACATGGTACATAAAACGCTACGGGTAAGTATGAGGATAACAACATTGGTCATGTGCACTCCACGTGTTGTGTATTCGAATGTAATTTTAGCCTGAAACAATTATGAGGATTATGAGGGGGGCGATTTTCTCGGGAGGAAATTACCGGAACCCATTTTATTCAGACAAATTGATTTTAATACAGGTATCAACAAAACTCCATCAGAGATTGTATTTACTTAGGGGGGGGGGAATAGGTTGATCCGATAAAATTGCGTTAGGAGCAAATTTAATTATCGCAAATTTGAGTTGATTAAGTAAATTACACTACTTTAGACTACGCTAGGGGGGGAGGTGCTCCCTCGCCCCCTAGATCCGTCACTGGTTTAATGTTACTCTTTACATTCATAATAACAGCGTAGACCAGAAATACTCCCAGAAATCATAAGGGGATTAGATATCAATTTCACATATTTTCTGTTGTTTTTTATGTTTCTTCTCCTCATGACAAAATTCAAATCCGTAAAAATTTCAACTCCTCAAGACAAAATTTCCGTGAAAACGAATCCAAGCCACCCTTATAACACTTTTACTAGGGACGACGGCTTATTTAATGTCGATCTTTGCTTACAGTTGAAACACATGGTAATATGTAACATCATGGTAAAATGAGGTGAGGGTCCCTCAGGAGTATGCTACAGATTTTCTTATGATAAAATTCAAGTTGATTTCCATGAAAAGAAACTATTAGCATCGTTTATCAGATCTTGACTTTTGGGTTGACTTCATATATAACCCTGCATCCATGAAATTTGTCAATTAGTATTGTGCCACGCCAATAGTGTAAAATTGTTATTTTGTACAACCTAAGTTACAAATACCAGGTAATATGGCATGTTTTGGGGGAAGATTCTAGTTTAGCACCTTGCTGATTATGTTTTAGTTACTTTTCTGTTGTTGTTATTACGAAACTGTTGCATTATATTATCGTTTATTATTATTTGCTTTTAGCTAGTTCAAAATTTGTTTTTTCACAGTTCGTGGTAATAAACTAAGTAAACCACGACACGGCTCAATAGTAACCAAAATTTTTATATCAATAAATGGGAGCCATCGTCCACTCCCCTAAAAACGACTCCATCCCCATTTGTAATTTGTGATTGGTTTTGAAATGATGCCGGTAAATCTGACTCAGCCTCCATAAAATATACTTGGAAATTTAATCCAACGTAGATTGTACCCCCCCCCTCCCTTCAAATCTCATCCAGACAGTTCTATCCAGGCTGGAGATCCCCCTCCCCATATACGTAATTGCTTGAGGACGATTCAGGTTGAAAAATTCTCCTTAGCGCTCATTCATTTGGATAAGACTTTAATCTCTAAGACTGCGTTCCATTACTTGTCCGGATAAGCAGATTACTAATCCAAGCGTTTCATGAGGGTGGACGTGACGTCAGAAATTAGTTGGACAAGTAATGGAACGGTCAGGATTACTTGTCCGAGGACAAGTAATTGCTTGTCCTACAAAAAGCAGGATTACTTGAGGATAAGTGACGTCAGTCTTGTTTATTTTTTAAAATGTAACGAACATGTGACTTTGCAGAGAATGAACAACGGTTTTTGTAGATAAGCTAGTGTTGGGCGATATTTCGATTTTTCGATATATCGATATATCGATATTTTCACTTTCGATATTCGATATATCGATATCGATATTTCGGAACTGTTTTTGGCTCCGATACACTCTTGTTTTTGCCAAAGTTAAATAATGAAAATCGTAGTTAAAGAGTATTTTGCATCATTTTTTTATAAAAACTTCGAATAATACAACATTGAACAATGAAAAAACCAACTTTGATTATATGAAAGAATATCACGAAAACCCAGACATGAAACTACTTGGGCTCAAGAAAAAAACGCGGCTATATTTGGCTATTCAAAAACAGCAACATGTCAATGTTTTTCCCAGAGAGTCGGTTTTGCCGCTCGGTGATCAACTGACCGGCCTTGGAAAAAACTCTCTCAGAAGGGACACTGGTGGCGGGCACAGACATAAATTTCATGGCAACCTCGTACAGATATTTCTGAGAGCCCATGTTGCGAGAATTCCACTACTTGAGTGGATCCGTTTTTCTTGGAACTACAGATTCCCTGTTAAAAAGCTGCAGAGCCATGATAGACTCGGCTGCTGTCGAACCACGTCCTGAGTTGACTACCAGAACTTCGTCATGTGAGCCCCACAAACTGTCATGAGCATGTCGATGCTGTCTCGCGGGGTTTGTGACGGTACTTGTACCTGCTGCTACGGATTCAGCAGACAGCAAGGTCAAATCAATCTCTCTTGCTATTTTGCCCTCAACCGAGACAAGATCGTCAGGGGAAAATATACATTTTCTTGAAACGCGGATCAAGGTATGTGGCAATCGTCACGGTTGTGACCTGACGAGGCTTATAAACCTAGCTTGCATTTTCTCCATCAAAGCCTTGCGGAGGTCCTCGGCGACATTTGAAAATCCACCACAATCTACCTGGACAAGGTGGCGTCTCAAAATCTTGGATAAAGGCAGGACTTTTCAGATGGAGGGATAGCTTTCAGAAGAGAGCTCGATTGTGACCTCGTCAACAGGTGTAAGTACCGCGATCACGTTTGAAATAACATCCCACTCACTTTCAGTGAGTAGTAGATCTACTTTACCGAGAAGCACAAGCAAACTTGGTACCGACTTTTTCAAATCTTGTAGACTACGCAACACAGTGAGAAGCGAATTCCGTCTAGTGGTCACATCAGGTATCAGTTTTTTGGTGCAAACATTGTCAATAGAGATCTGAACCTGGCGCAGCTTGTCGGCAGCTACAACACTACGTCTGAAAAAGCTGACTATGTTCCTAGCTTTTTGGACAAGAGGTGACAAGTCAGTAGTATCATCAATAGCACCCCTCACAATCAAATTCAGAGTATATGCGAAGCACGAAACATGTCTCCAGCCTTTACCTACAGCAGATGCAGCATCCTTTACAGCCCGTACCACATTTGCTCCATTATCAGTAACTACAGCTACAACCTTTTCCTTAATCCCTCACTCAGTGGCAATTTTCAGAAGATGAGCTGCGATAGCATCAGCAGTATGCCTTTCTTCAATTTTCGCAGTAGTAAGCACGTTGCTGCAGAGGCAGCCTTTCTCATCAATGTAATGTACAGTGACAGCCATGAAACCCTCAGTCGCCCGGGAGGTTCATATATCTGTGGTAAGGGAAACATGTCCTACTTTTTTTTTAGCGCCTCCTGCAGTTTCAATTTCTCTACAGCATAGATTTCAGGGAGAAGATCTCTTGTCACTTTAGCTCGGGATGGCAAAGTATAATTAGGGTCAAGGCCCTGCACCAGATCAATAAACCCAGGATTTGAAACAACAGAGAGGGGTTGCATATCTTTTGCAATGAATTTCACAACCAGTTTGTTCATTTTTACAGTTTTAGGGTGCTTTGCACTGTACTTGGTCTGTAACAACGAGTCAATTCTCGGCTGCTTTGCACTTGGTGCTCCTGAGTCAGTCTGGTCACTTCTATCACGGGTAACTTGGGTAGAGTCACTAGCTTGACTCAAAGGTCTGGTTGAGTTTTGGCTATGTGATGGGACAATTTGACTTGAATCATGTTAATCATCAGATGGACACAAATCAGAATCAGGGTTAACACTGGCACCCCCGGCCGATGTACTTCCTTTTATGCTTTGGTATTGTTTTTGTGGTTTGTCTTGAGATGAGCATTAAGGTTGGTGGTATTTCCAGAGGTAGCAACACTTTTTTTTCATATTTTGCATAGTGCAGACTTAGCCGATACTTTTGTAAAATATTCCCACAAAGGACTTGGCATTTTTCAAAAACTGGTAGAGACCTGGACCTGCAATATATTAAACATTCAGAGGCAAATAGAATCCAATGGAACTGATTTTGTTAAATAAAGTGGTAGTACCAACCAGCAAATAATGGACCAAATATGGGGATTCGATTTGGCATATAGGGTTGGATTTTGCTATGTACTCTAGATCAATAAGCAAAAGAAAATGATGAAAAATTACAGTATATTATCAGCTAAATTTCTAAATATCAATTATTTGCCAAAATATCATATTTTGCCAATCTGTTTTACAGAAATGTTATCTACTAGTCCAATAGCCATGTAGCAAGACAATACTCTGACATTAATGAGATTTCAAAGTCAAGACAGTGTTACCGCCTAGAGTCTAGGCGGTAGAGTCTAGGCTAGACGAGTTGTCGGAAACGCATCTGCCTAAAGAATAATCAAATCAACCGAGCACAACCTGGAGAGGCTGTGACACTATTTAATTACCAAAGGAAAAAATCATCAGACTCATTCTTCCTGACTGAGCATAGAAGCAGCATAAAAACAGAACACACAAACAGGCAACATTACAGAACCCTTTAGTGCACTTCTACATTTTTGAAAGACGCCCTGTGACTTACCCATTACATACTTCATACCAGCTTCATCACAGGGACCTATGCAACCTCGGACTGTTCGGACAAGAAACTAGTGCCGTAGTAATAGAAGTGTCAATCTAACCTTCAAACTATAATTTAAGCCTCCTGACCCTGTGTGGCAAAGGGAGGTTGTTAATTTCAGTTGAAGAGCTAAAATTATGATCTAAAAGCTTGATTGATACTTTTTATCACCAACGTACGAGGCTATACCAGTCTGAGGTTGCATATTTACCTAGCATAGGTTTCCTGTACCTGACTTAAACCCTGATTTTTACGAGGTGGGCTGAGAAATTCTACTTCTACACTTACCCAGCTGGGAATCAATAAAAGTATTTTGGGTTATGGGGCTATAAGCCCCATAACCATCATTGTCACATCATTGTCACATCATCATTGTCACAATGATGATTTTATTAATAAACAGGCCTTAAGGGTGAGTATACAGGGTTGCGAATTTTTTGGTCAATGAATATGTCCCTTGAGCATCCAAAAATGTTTCCTTTTCAGCCAAATTATGTCCATATTTTGTCTATAATATGTCCATAATATATCCATCTTGAAATCTCAAAAACTAGTTTTCTTACGACTTGTATACCTCTTTCAAAGTGGTCAGTTAACATCGAATATAATGAAAACGAATAAGATTCATTTAATCATCCATAAAAAATGAACTAGTGTGAAAGCACAAAAGTCGTAAAAACATATAAACAGTAAAAAAATAATTATCGGAGCTTGAGGCTCATCTTCCTACGAGAGTTCTGCTTGACAGGTATGGTCGGCATGAGGGTCAGCATTTTCACTTCTTTTGGTAGCTTTTTGTCAATCAGAGTATTTCTTGCGCATGTCATAAGGTACAATCCAGGAGTCAAGTGACGTTGCAGAGTGCTAGGTAAGCTGGGTTGCCCTTCAATCAGGGGGGTGACATCCCTCATAATTCAGTAATTGCTTCTGTTGCAAGTTCCATCTTGAGCCCTTAAAGGGGCCCCAAAGGTATTTAATTTTTTTAACCACACAAAGAAGTTATCAACAGTAGTTAAGTTACTGAAAAGTTGTTAAAAACATATCACTAATTTATAAATAAGTTATTCAAGAGTAATATATTCCAAAAAATAACAATCAAACCTCATTTATTGGGCAACACAAATATAAACTGTTTTCCTAATGTTTCCAGTTTTCAAATGCCGTCAACAAAAGTAGCACTGATTTTTGCAATTTGGAACTTTGCTGTCAACAATTCAGGGAATATATTTGCACATTAGGCTGGTGGGGGTGGGTAAATTTCATGGTAACTTTGCAGTGGACCTTATAATCTACTAGAATGAAAGTGAAAACATCATTTGATACTTCTTATGCTCTTTCATAATTCAAATAAAATACCTTCAGGGCCCCTTTAAGGGCTAAAGATGCAATTTGCAACAGAAGCAATTATTGGATTATGAAAGAGCATAAAAAAGGCATCAAATGATGTATTTGCTTTCATCTTAGCTAAATTATTGTGCCACCTGCAAATTTACCACCAATACCAACAGCCTAAACTTATACATTGTGCCCAAGATTGGGAGCCTGTTTTAAATGTTTAGGAGGAGTGTATTTTGATCAGGATAGCCTACTTATCAAAGATTATGCATTAGCCAAGCACTGGGAGGTTTTACCCAATATAACCCCTTCACTATAGCCTAGTCTAGGTTAAGTTTGTATTAGTTTTATAAAAGTTTTCCAGAATCTTACTGGGAATTTCACATAAACCTAAGGGTGACTCATTCAAACAGGGTGCGTGACTGCCTTTGTTCTAGCAACACTTTACTAGGCTATAACTCCA
>JAQQPU010014060.1:457-23286 GCA_029168905.1 Artemia sp. Kazakhstan ARC1039 | reverse complement strand
GAAAGTAACGGTCCTACTGGGGCAACTGGGTACAGCCTTTCGCGGCCGCGATGAGACTGAATCTTCGGCAAACAAAGGACATTTCGTCGAAACTTGCAATCTTCTCGCCGAGTATTCTCCCACGCTTTTCAACAAGCTACAAAGACGATACGTCCACTATACGTCCCACGAATACCAGAACAATCTAATTTCAGTTATCGGATCTAGGCATCGGTTTACAATAGTGCAAGAAGTTAAGCGTGCCAAATACTTTGCTGTTCTTGTCGACGAGACAAAAGATAATTCGAAGAAAGAACAGCTCGCCATTCTTCTGAGGTACTTCGACGAGGGAAAAGTACGCGAAAGACCAATAGGATGCTACCATATGAAAAGCTTGGATGCTGAGAGTTTAGCCAGCTTCATTCACGACACAGTGGCTAAACTTGGTCTTGACTGGAACTATTGTGTTGCTCAGTGCTACGAGGGAGCAAGTGTGATGAGCGGGCCCTTCTCTGGTGTTCAAGCCGGACTAAGAGCGAAAGCGCCACAAGGAATATACATTCATTGCCATGCGCATAGACTAAATTTTGTCATTGCAAACTGCGTTGAAGGTGTTGGGACTATTGGCTCATTTTTTTCGTTAGTTCAAAATTTGTACACGTTCATTTCTAACAGCAACACCAGAAATCAGCTTATGGTCGAGTCCCAAAAGGCTACTCAACTGCCAGTCCTGGAATTAGAAAGGAGTGCTGCGACAAGATGGTCAGACTGGTATCGATCAATTTCGAAGATAAGACTCCGATTTGAATGTGTTCTGGCTGTACTGTCTGCAGTCAGCGAGGGAGCTGATAGTGAAGCTCGAGCAGAAGCAGCAGGGCTCCAGTGAAAAATGGAATCTTTCACATTTATATTCCAGTTGCTCTATATGGAAGCAATTCTGAGGACGATAATATCCCTATCAAAGCAGCTTCAGGCAGTTGATCTGGTAATATCTAAATTCCGTACCTTGATTCAAGCAACAAGGAAGGAAATAGCTGAACTCTGCTCTTACACTTCATTTGCATCGGTTTTGGAGAAGGCAAAAGAGTTTGCTGAAGGTCTTGAAATTGAAGTACCTGATGTGGAAGGACCCGCGACCAGATCCTCTCCTGCAGGTGAGAAGGGACGAACTAGAAGAACCCAAAAATTATCAAACACCTGAAAGAATTCATGACCACTTCGACGTTAGGAAAAAACTTTGTTGAATCCAATAATAGAGCTCCAACTCTAGCGGAAGAACTGAAAAGAGAATACCTGGAGACTGTAGATTGTCTGATTGCGGAATTCGACAGACAGATTACAGATAATCTTCCAGTGCTCAGTACACTCGAAGCTCTGGACCCAAGCTCTACCCAGTTCATGGATGCAGGGCTCCTCAATCAATTCTCTGAACTTTATTCTGAAATGGACATTGACCAGATTCTTCTTGAGGCCCACGCTGGTAGTGCCAAGTGGTTTTTTGCTAGAGGAGGACGCGAAGCTGAAGAACTTCATGGACGTCATCGATAATATCGAGACACTTCCAGTGGCTTATTCAGAAATTATCAAAGTTCTTCATATTGCTGCAACACTTCCTGTCACGACAGCCAGCAATGAACGCTTGTTTTCTGGGCTGGAAATAGAGAAGAACTATCTGCGCTTGACCACAGGAGACGATTGTCTTAGTCACCATCTTTTGATCTTTGCAGAGAAGCATTTAGTTAAAAACTTGGATTTCGACCAGCTTCTTGACGACTTTGCGAAGATGAAACCACGACAGTTCCCTTTGTTGCCTTGAGTGTTCACTGACCTGTTTCAAAATTTTGTTGTATTTTTTGATTTTGTTAAATATACTTGATCGAGCAAAGTTTTGCATCGTCATAGCCGGAGCGTGACTCCGACTTGGACTAAAGTATTTACTGTAAGCAGCGAGCTGAAGAATTTGGCTACAGAATATACTTTAGTCAAAGCTTGAGTTTCTACAGAGGTTTGGCTTTAGTCAAGTTATAGGTTTGGAAAAGTGGAAGATTCCCAAACGGCTGTTTTTTTAACATCGCACATACTGTTTCCGCTTTCTTCAGATATCTGGCCTTTTCCAAACCTATGGCATAAGAGCAAATAAAGGAAAGGCAAAGCAATTGAGACAATTTCCTTAATTTTTACGGTAACTCCCAGGGAAAGCAGTTTTTTTCGGATAAAGCCAGAGGCATTTTGTTTTTATGCAAGCCCTCTTCGGGGCCCATGTCGATTGCTTGCCCAACCTAAGGTTTGGCTGAAATGGCGCCTCTGACAGTAACACAAGTAATTTAAGGAAAGACAAGGAGAGAGGACTCCACAGGAGGAGGAGTCTTTTTTGTGGGGATGTGGGTGGTTTTTTCCCGTCACTAGCTCAACACTGCCCCTGTTTTCCGGTGTTTTTCTTTCATTGCGCAAAACAGTTATTTTTAAGCATTAATTTATTGCTACCCCGTCCACTAGGGTTCTGGCCCGATCACTGGCCATTTCCGAGGAGGTGTCTAGTCCCCGAGCGGTTTTTCTCAGCCCTGACGCAACCCCAGGGAGACATTTTTCAGCAAAAAAAAATCAAAGTGTGCAACGGGGGCAATTCTTGTTCCCACCCACCCCACGCGATGCAGGGGAGTTTGGTTTGTGTCTACTCATTCCGGGGACGGAATCTGGACTTAGGCTAGGCGATAAAGGAAGTTTAAAAATGCTCTTGCTCAAGATATTAAAAAAAAGTAGTAATATTAGGGAAATTATCATAGAATTTGTACGGCAACCCTCTAACTTTACATCATCCCTGTTTCTAGTTAGCAAGATTCACACCCGTGGAACCCCACTTGGGATTCCAGAAGTTCCATTATTTCTTCTATATTGACAGGATTCCTAGCCTTTTTTTAGTATATTGTTTTTCTGGAAGATCCCTAGGATATCCGTGACCAGGTCTAATATGAATGACACCAGTGTATCCTACAAGCTAGACTAAAGAACCTCATGGAGGCAACCGTAGAGCACGGTACACACACCCACAAAGACGCAAACACTCACACATAAATGCAGCGTAATAACGGTAATGTGCATCTTAAGCCAAGATACCGCATCGGAGAGGTTGAAAAATCACCCTGCGAGAGGGATAGATACCCAAACCGTTAAATTGTTTACTTATGGTTTAGAGCGGACAGACAATGCCACACTGTTTTCATATCGACACTAGCCCTCCACATGACAACAGCCCTCACCCCCTTGGACATTTTCAATAAACTTCTGGAATCTATATTAACACCCCAATCCATGTTTTTTTTTACTTGAACTGCAAGGACTCGATATTTCATTGCTAGAACGTGTTACTCTAATCATCATCTAGATTATCTAGGTAAGTACCTAATGACTTTTCCTGGAATACACTGCCCTTCTGGGCTTTAATATCTCATAGTGATAAAACACTTTCGTTTTTCACTTGTAGCTATGCAAGAACGTTAGGGAATCTGATTTTTTTTTTCCCTGGAACACCAAACATTCTTTGTTTTAATATTTCTTGACAGTAAGCAATAATCACTTTCTGATACCCGTACGACACCAGTCATCATCGGTGTAAGCGTCTTCTAAAATTTGAAAAGTACAAATACTCACACACACTTTCTTAGAAGTAACAATTTTTTTCGTTTATGATAACAACTTTTCCGTTAGAATTAGGTTTTCTGTCAAATATACCAAATTTTCTCATAGAAGTAACAATTTTTTTGTTTATGCTAAAAACTTTTCTGTCAGAAGTAGCAAGTTTTCCAAAACAATAACAAATCTTATCATGGAGGTAACAACTTTTTCCTTAATACTAACAAATTCTACTTAACACACTCAAATTTCTCTTAGATATTTTCTTAACACTAACAATTTTTTTCTAATAGCACCAATCTTTCCCTCAACAATAATAAAGTTATCTTTAAAGTAACAATTTGTCGTCAAAGATAACCATTTATCTGTTAGAAGTAACATGTTTTTCGTCAAAGATACCAAATTTTTCTTAGAAGAAACAATTTTTTCAATATGATGACAAGTTTTCGGCCAGAAGTAGCAAGTTTTCCTTAACACTAACAAATTATCACTTCAAAGTAACAGCTTTTATCCTTAATACTAACAAACTTTTACCTATTACGATCAAATTTCTCTTAGAAGTGGCATTTTTCGGCAGTGATAACATTTTTTTTTTATTGAACTATCAAGTTGTTTAGCATTGATAACAAATTTTTCTTGGAAATAAGAATTTTTTTGTTTATGATAACAAGTTTTCTGTCGGAAGTAGCAAGTTCAAGTTCAATCATTTTATTATTAACAAATACATGCATATAATTGACATAGGCCCATGGGGAGACAAGCTCAAAAAACTAGGCCTAGACAAAGATACAACAACAAATTACACTACAATACAAAGGTAATTACGACGAAAAAGATACAATAATACAACAATAATATGAAGGTAGCAGCTAGCCCAGGATCCAAACATCAATATAAAAAAATCAATATTATTAAATATAAATTAATACTAAAAGATAGCCAAAAGGCCCACATTCACCCAGAACAACAAACCAAGCAAATGACATAGTCATATTAAAAAGACGCTTAATTAAAAGTAATCCTGAACTAAATGAAATTTAAGATTCTTATTTATTAAATGGATAGAATAAAATTTATAAATAAAATCCTTGTGAGCATCCAAGCATCGGGCTATTGACACGAACGGAGTGAATTTAGATCTTTCAGTGCTATAATTGTCAATGTAGATACTCTTTTTTTGTCGCGTCTTATAACGATGTAAATCTTGTGATTGGGAGAACAAACTTTGATTGAGGTAATATTGCGGTAATTTCTTAATGTCATAATAAAATTTGAAAATAATTGCTCCTAAAATAAATTGTTGAGAAACTGGAAGTATATCCAAATAAGTATATAATGATGCTGTAGAAGACTTGTACTGGTTTAATAGGGCTTTTAAATTTAGATAAATATACTAGAGAACAATAATTAATATTAGACTGAATCAGAACAAAATAAATGCTTCGTAAAGCAGAGTAGGGTAAATAATGATTCAACCTCCGCATTAAACCATCATACCTTGAAACCTTTAAGAATATATTTTGAATGTGTGTATTAAAATATAAGCTTTCATACATCATAAGTCCAAGGTAGTTTATCACCTTCACCCGAGATACTGATAATAAATATTTTGAAGAAGTAACTTGGGTAATACGAGGGCATATATTTGACTTCCTGCCGTAAATTATGAAATTAGTTTTCGATAAATTCAAAGCAATAAAATTTGAAGAACACCAATGAAGAACATTAGAAAATTCAGCATAAAGTTTTGCCTCCAACTCCTCGTTATTCCTCTCAAAAATTGAAACTGCAGTATCATCATCAAAATGTGTGTTGAGACATGGGATTGCCAAAGCGCGGTGAAAATCATTTATATAAACTAGAAAAAGCAGAGGACCTAGGACGGAGCCCTGAGGCATCCCAACCATCGAGGACTGAAGAACAGGCCAAGAGAGAAAATTACCTCCATCTATTTGTTGCTTTCTCTTATCAAGACAAGATTTAACTAGATCCAACGCCGGTCCGCGCACACCAAAATTGTCCAATTTACGACAAAGAATACAATGGGATATTGTATAGAATTCTTTTTTAAAATCTAATTATACTGTTGCTGGAAGCTCACCTCTATCATAGCATTCATGAATATATTGGATGAGAGCAATGATAGCGTGTTCAGTATTGTGTCTATACCTAAAACCAAACTGGAAATTTGTGAAAAAATTAGACGATTTAAGAAAGTCATAGAACGTCTTATAAATTGCCTTCTCAAATATTTTAGAAAATGCTGACAAAATAGAAATAGGATGATAATTTGATGGCTTTTTTAGGAGAGTCATCTGTGTGAAGTGGAATAATCCTCGCTTCTTTAATCGCAGACGGGAAATTTAAAGTTTTAAATGAAAGATTAATTATATGCTGCAATGGTAAAATTACTGCAGACAATATTTCCTTAGCAATTATAGAACTAGACCCGTCAATTCCTGCTGAATTACCTGGATTTAGATCACACACTATTTTTGTTATTTTGGACAGAGAAATAGGCCCAAGAAAAATTGAATTACTTTGAGGAGATGGAAGGTATGAAGAAAAATGTTTATAACTACGTGAATCAAACTGGTCCATTACTGATGAAACAATTTTCTCTCCTGTACTAGCGAAATAAGTATTCAAAATATCAGCCACTTTCTCCAATTTGTAAAAGGTCAATCCATCTTCTAAGCTAATAATATTCAGGAAACTTAGAATTTCTTTGTTTTTTATAATAGTATTACTTAAAGACCACATTTTACGAGGAGAATTTTGAGCTTCTTCGAAAGACTCTTTATAATACTTATGTTTCGACAATCGTATCAGTGCGGTTAATCTATTTTTGAAAAATTTAAATTTTTAATATTATAATCTGTCAGATTCTTTAACTGCTTTTTAAATAACTGTTTTTTTCTTAACCGATATCAAAATTCAAGACGTTATCCACGGCCTTATAGGAAATATTTCTCTGCAAATTTTCTTCGTAACAAATGGGCAACTAGAATCAAGGCAGCAATTGAAATTTCTTAAGAAAGCATCAGTTGAAATATTTGTATCCTCCGTGGATATTATAGCCTGCCAATCCTACAGACCAAGGCCTTCATTCAGGTGCTTTAATGTTATTTTGTTTATTAACCGTACTTGAAATTCTTTACTTAACTGCGGAATTTTATAAGTAAAAGCTAAATCTTAAACCAGCAGGGAATGATCTGATATATCACTTAAAACAGCAAAATTTGCTTTAATTGGTAAGGATGTAAAAATATTATCAATGAGAGAAGCAGAACTAGGTGAAATTCTTGTAGGTATGAGGCAAGTAGGAAGCAGGTATGCAGATAAGCAAGAAGACAATAAATCAACAGAAGCTTCATTTGAAGCTTCTAGAAGGTCAATGTTGAAATCTCCGGAAAGGATAACTCTTTGTTATGAAAATGAGGTTCATGCAAAAAATCATGGAGTTTAGAGAGGAAAGACTTGATTGGAGAAGAAGGAGGTCTGAAAACTACGCAAAAACTATATCTTTTTTTCCAAGACTAATTTCAGTCACCATTACTTCAAAAAGCATTTCCTCTTGAGAACCTTCTAGATTTGCAAGGCGTCGAAAAGAGATACTTTCTTTAACTAATACTGCTAAACCACCTTGGCGCCTTGTCAGTCAGTTTTTGAAAGTAAATTGATATCCAGGAAAAGCAACATGAGGAGTCGGGTCTGTAAGAAATGTCTCAAAGAATCCAACGACATGACAAGATAGTTTATGAACCACATCGACAAGATCATCCTGTGAATTAAAAAAAACTCTACAATTTAAAAATCCTGCTCTCACAACATCGGTACTGGGAAGATCAGAAACTTCGGAAGGTAATTTAGGTTTACATTTTGGAAAATTAATTAGCCCAACATCATTTATCCCATTTCCAAAAAATTTATTATGGCTCTGGAAAATGGAAAAGTCAATAGGGTTAGACTCTAGGTCTCTCATTCTATCCCCAATACATTTATCATCCAATGTAAATAATCAGAATTATGATCAGGACTAGCAGAAGCTTTTGCAAAATGCACACCGTCTGAGTCTTAACGTATTAAAAATAACTGAACCCACGAAAATTCAAAAATAATGACGAAAGAAATAGAAACTGCTTCAAAATAAATAGAAACAAGAGAAAGAAATGGAACTTATTCATTGTAAGATGAAATGCGGATACAGAAAAAATTATTGTACTCAGTTACTTCATATAAATAGAAACACATAAAAAAAACAGAAAATAAACTTATAATAAGCTACAGAGGAACAAAAACCTTACAAGACATAAAAATAATAGATCCTATGAACAGAGAAACATTAGATAAAGTAATAAAAATAATCTCACCAAGCGGATTTTTTTATTAATCACCGTAAATAGTTAATCTTAACCCACTGTGAAGACAGAGACTTTTTACACTTGAGCCAGAATTTACTCCCGTTTTGTTTAATACGCGTAAGATGAACCAAACACGATTCACGCATGTCCTTTCCCTTAGACAATAGCCCATTCCGTAGGAAATTTAGCTTTGGTGGGAGATCAGTGCAAATGCGAATTCCAATACCCTTTAACTTATTCACCTCACTGAGAATCACCTGAATGCTATGATCTGTGTCTAGCGATATAAAAACAGGGGCCGGTCGAACACTAGTTTTCCTACTAGTGATGTTCGAGCTGCTATTTCTTGCAAGGCAATATCAATTGGTAAGAGAAAAGTCCTCGGTAACTTGTAATTTGTCAGAAAGAAGAGATTTTACGTTGCTAGTCTCTGATTGATTATGCTTTTCAGCAGGCAGACCATGAACAATCAAATTCAACTTTCTTTCTCTCACTTCGATGTCCAAAAGCTTACGCTCCAAATCGTTATACCGCAATTTTTCTTGCTCTAGATCATTTCAAAGCTTTTTAGATTCCTCTCGTAGACTCGCATTTTCAGCTGATATTTGCCTAAATTCATCTTGAAGGGCAATTATTGAGACAGAAAAACTTTTCTGCTCTGCTAGTGTTTTTGTCCAGCAACGCCTGAAGCCGTTTCATTCCTTCATCAACTTTTGCTTGAGTGACAGCCATAACGAATGCTATAATCCGCACGTAGAAATCTACACTTGCATCAAATTACGCAATGGCAAAGTCCAAAACAATATCAAATTTAATCCTTTTAACTTGAAAAAGTAATCCGATTATAGGAGTTCACTCTTCAAAAGCTAGACAATTACTGAAGTTATTCTTAACACCAACAAATCTTCTCATCGAAGTAACAACTTTTTCCGTAATACTAACGAACTTTATTCAAGACTATAAAATTTTTCTTAGAAGTAACCAGTTTTTCTTAACAGTAACAATTTTTTTATCTAACTGCCACTATAGCAAGTAAAAAAGTTTATTTGTAACCCGCAATATAAAATAAATGCGGAGTGAAAAAAGAAAAAACAAAATAATATAATCCACAAGGATATAATAAGAAAAAGCAACATAGATAACTTAACAATATCCATGGAATCACTAATCTGGAAAAAATAAGTGAGGGAGTCACTGGCACATATATTTCTTGGAGTATTGGTCTTCAGATCCTTAGCGATGTTTTCAAGCAGCACTAGAGGGTCGATAAGTCCAAAATGAGAAATAATGTTGTGATTTCTGTTTCACCTTGGCAAATATAGCAGGAATTTACAATATTTAAAATAGCCTCTCCTTAGCTGAAGACCGTCTTTTTTGCGCATTTGAGGCTGTAAACCGGAAAGAAAAAGAATTACAGGAGAACAAAAACTATGGTAAAGTTTACATAAGTCGCGGTGGCTGTACCTCCCTCTATTAAGTGAGATTTTACCATATGAGAATCAAACGCACTGCAGAGTACTAGCAACCAGAGACAAGCATGTAGTCGAAAGTGTATCAGAAAAAGTAATCCCAAGCCATTTCAACTTTGAGACACACTTGAGTAGCATTATACCCACACGTAAAGAAGGAGAAGAGTTAAAAGTATTAAAACAAAGAAACTCGCATTTTGAAGCATTTACAGAAAGCCCAATCATACTCAAAGCATTAATCAAAGCATTTAGGTTCTTTGTCAGGCCGTGCCTAGTACGACTAACTAGCAGAACATCATCAGCATAGGCAATGTGACTAACAGCAGTATGTTCTAAAAACATAGAAGGAGACAGCATTCGCAAACAGTACGCAATCACAGTTTCAAAAAACATATGGAGTCAGCACACCACCACCTTGCCTGACTCCTTTCTTTACTGAGATAGGCTCGGATATATCAGACATCCATTTTAACCAAATCAACGAATAGGAATACCAATACTGAAGAACTTTTACTACGGAAGAATCAACTCCTGCTTTAACTAAGCAGTGAAGCGCTTGCGAATGTACAACGTTGTCAAATGCGCCCGAGATATCAAACGAGCAAAATTAAAGTGGACTTTTTTGCATTTTTGCCGTTACTAGCAACTGACCAAGTATATGATGGGCTTGAGAACAACCAGAACCGGCTCTGATCCCAACTTGATAATCAGAGAAATCACATTTAGTCAAAACTTCAGGCTATACGACATACTTGAACAGCTTGCTCATGAAACAGGACGCTGTAATTGGTCGATAACTGGAACACTGATCTGCGTCCTTTCCCTTTTTCAAAACTGATGTTACGATTCCCGAAAGAAAACTATCTGGAACTAACGACAGGGATAAATATATTTGGAATAGGAGCTGAATGTGTGTTAACAATAATGAACACTTAACGGTGAAGTGATTGTAACAAAGACCATCCATATCAGGAGCACTTGATTTCTTAACATTCTTAAAAGCCCGATAGATATCACTACTAGATATTAACAATATATGGACTTGCCGAAGAGTTCGAGGAACAGTATTAGGCAATAAGGAAGAAAACATTGACTGGATGGAATAATTAAATGTAGAAAAAAAACGAGTGAAAAGAGCAACAAAATCACTGATTTTGATAATCGAAACGGTAGCAGGCACATACTTGCTGCTATTAATTACATTAGACTATGACATCTGATCCGAGGGGTCATCCAAACCATTCAGGCGGGCTTGATGCAAAGAGGATCTAAACTGACGTTTCGAATTTTGCTTAATTTTAAATACTTCACCAGACTTGGGCCGATCACAAGCATTCCAAAGACGAAGCCAAAACTTCGCGCGTTGTTTAGCTTTTTTCACTTCTGGGCAAACATTCCATAACGGTTTTCTGGTGCCAAATCTAACACGTTCAACAGGAACTGAAACTGAAGCAGCTGACTTCGAACAATGCACAATCTGGTAAAAGTAACAATTTAAATCAATCTTAGCTGTCGGTGACCTTACAGAGGTTTGTAAAAGGTGAAAATGCACTTTCAGGCTTGATAATAACCAGCAAAGAACATTCAAATAAACTTCAGAATTTACTTGTTTCCAATTTGGCTCATCAAACCATTTATTATGGTCTGAAAAACGGTTATAAGCCAGTAGAGCAGACGACTCAATTTCACAATGTAAAGGCAAGTGCTCATCGTCAATTTTATCATCCAAAACAATGACAGGAGGAACCACGAGAGATCCCCTTGAAACTATAATATGACCAAGGCTTGATTTAGAACCATCACGGTTAGGAATGTAGGTAAACTGTTTATCTTTATTGACTAACTGATAGCCACTAGGCAAAGCATCGAAAAACAGGTCACTTCTTTCATAATGGGACAGAAGATTGGCATTAATATCACCAGCCACAATCCAATTTAATCCCTGATTGGTCACTCTTAGCAGAAGTGTCCTGAGTCACTTGCAAGAACCCACGAAAACAGATAGGGAAGAAATATTCTTGCAATTACATGGCATATAGACATTGATGAGGACCACATTACCGCATTTTATTGCCAGTAAATTATGATCGGAAGAAATAAGCTCAGGTTTCTTAGCGAGGTGAACTAAAGCTGCAAGGCCCCCAGAGGGTCGACCGCCCGTTTTTTTGCTTCACATACAAACGTGTGGTGGGTTGGTGACTGTTTAAGAGTGTCTGTATTGGCTTTAATTAGAAAATGTTCCTGTAGTTAAACTGTATCATAATCAAGAAGCTCATCAATAAGAAGATCTTTGTCTTTGGTTCCATTAATATTAGGTGGAACAAAGCGAAATCTATTGCCACTCATTGCCACAATCATTTTTTATCCTTATTCAAAGCTTTTTTCAACACTGGGCATCTGAGACTATATGAAACATGATTTCCCCCGCAGTTGGCGCAATTTGGGCTTTTAGTGCAAGGATTATCGTGTGTGTTACAATGTTCAGCAGCGCACCGTGAACACTTTTGATTAGTCGATGGGAGTGGGCGATTTCCGACAATATGGTTCGGCGATTGACAACGGTAGCATCTAGGAGGTAACTTCTGAAAACGTCTAATTTCAAAAAGCTCAAATCCCAAACACAAACCTTCGTTTATAGCTTTATTTAAGGCAGCATCGTCTAGAAATTCAAGGCGGAATTTCCAATTTTAGTTGCATCAACGAGACCGGGAATCATACTAATAAGTTCTGATTTATGCACAACAACAGGGATATTTCTCACAATACCAAGCACTTTTTTTATCAAGGATATGAATGAATACATTTAGCTGAATAGTTGCAGCGGTGGTGAGAGAGACGGCTGAGGCTTTATCTCGGGTATGGACTGCCCACCTTTTCTTGACAGGATCAGATCTAACACTTATGATAACATTATGACCATCCAGGGTATTAAGAGTCTCTTTGCGCTCAATAGGATCTTTGAGGTCAGTAGGTGGGTTTTTTAGAATAACTGCATAGGACGGCTTTGAAGAGACAGTACATTCTTGCATTAACGACGGAGGACATCCAATTGTTCCAGGCAGGAGAGTTCCCACACATTCAGACAAAGAGCGTAGCTCAGACAAACAGGAGTTTACACGGCAACTCAACGCACAAAAAGCATCGGCAGGAATAAGTGGTACTTCACTAGGGTGGCGGATAACAGAGACTGGCAGACTAACATCATCAGCATCATTATTTGCAATAGTATCGATAATATCGAAGACACTACTAATGAACGCATTTGTACCCACTCTCTAAGGCTGAATTTCCCCAGGATGGCAAAACTGGAAGATTTGTCTCCTTGCTTCAGAAACCTGGGTGAGCGTGAAAAATTCAAACATATGTTTCTTCATAATGTCTGCAGAAAAGCCTTTTTCGATACTGTTTTGGACAAAATTCAGAATAGGACAATAAACGAGCATTCCAGTGGTCCACGCCATCAGCACCAAATGCTGAATAAATATATATTGAAGGAACCTAGGAACAAAGGAAGTTTAAGGACCCCCTCAACTGTCCCCCGCAATTTACGGGTAACTTAATACCGGTGGGTACAATACGTCACTTGCGGGAGATTCCTTCCCCTCTTCTGCTAGTTCCCAGTATGGTTCTTAACGATAAGAAATCAAAAATGGCACTATAGAAAATTGAAACTATAGATGGCGTGCCAATTGTACCCGAGAAAAAAGATGTCGCTGGTGAAAATACCCAGGGAAAAGGGCTTATTCTAAGAATTGGAGAAGGTCACACAAACACAACTTGACCTAAAATCTATCTTTAGAGGGTAAAAAAAAACAGGAAAAGAACTCAAAATAATTCAGAAACTTTTTCAAGTCACCAGCAAAGATGAAAACTCAGACACAATAGCATTGAATATACTATAGATGGCATTTTCTCATAGAAGTAACAGCTTTTTCCTTAATACTAAAAAACTTTTAATTAATACTATCAAATTTCTCTTAAAAGTAACAGGTGTTTCTTAACAGTATCAATTTTTTTTAATAGCACCATATTTCCCGTCAAACATACCAAATTTCTCATAAGAATAACAATTTTTGTCAATGATAACAATTTTTCTTTAGAATTAGCAAGTTTTCTGTCAAAGATAACAAATTTTTCTTAGAAGTAATGTTTTTTTTTATTATAACATGTTTTCTGTCAGAAATACCTAGTTTTTCATAACACTAACACATTTTCTCTTCGCAGTAATAATATTTTCCAAAAATACTATCAAACGTTTATTTAACACGCTCAAATTTTTCTCAGAAGTAACAGTTTTTTTTTCTTAGCAGTAACAAATTTCTTCTAATAGCGCGAAGTTTTCCGTCAAAGATAAAAACTTTCTCATAGAAGTAGCAATTCTTCAGTGATAACAAATTATCTGTTATAAGTAACAAGTTTTCTGTCAAAGATGCTAAATAGTAACAATTGTTTTTGTTATGATAACAAGTTTTCTGTCAGAAGTAGCTAGTTTTTCATAACACTAACCCATTTTCTCTTCGAAGTAACAACATTTTCCATTAATACTAACAAACTTTTACTTAACGCACTCAAATTTCTCTTAGAAATAACAATTTTTTTCTTAGCGGTAACAAATTTCTTCTATTAACACCAAGTTTTCCGTCAAAGATACAAATTTCTCATAGAAGTAGCAGTTCTTGGTCAGTGATAACAAATTATCTGTTACAAGTAACAAGTTTTTCTGTCAAAGACACCCAATTTTTCTTAAGAATTAACATTTTTTTTGTTATGATAACAATTTTTCTGTCAGAGGTAGCAAGTTTTCCTTATCAGTAACGAATTTTCTCTTCGAAGTAACAAATTTTTCCTTTATGCTAACAATCTTTTACTTAACACGCTTAAATTTCTCTTTGAAGTAACGGTTTTGGTTCTTAAAAGTAACAAATTTCTTCTATTAGCACGACGTTTTCCGTCAAAGATAATAAATTTCTCATAAAAGCTACAATTTTTCGTCATTGATAACAAGTTATCTGTTAGAAGTAACAAGTTTTCTGTCAATGATACTAAGGAGTAACCATTGTTTTTTCTGCCAGAAATAGCAAGTTTTCCTTAACACAAACAAATTCTCTCTTCGAAGTATCAATTTTTTTTCTTAATGCTAACAAACTTTTACCTAACACTATCAAATTTCTCTTCGAAATAACATTTTCGCCAGTGATAACACATTTTTTGCTTGAACTACCGAGCTGACCAGCAAAGTTAAAAATGTTTTCTTGGAAGTAACAATTTTTCCGTTTATGATAAAAAGTTTTCTGTCAGAAGTAGCAAGTTATCCTTAACACTGACAAATCTTCTCATAGTGATTTGGTGAAAAATGTCATTTTTTTTACAAAAATATCTATCCAGTAGGGAAATATTCTCTTTTATGTCATAAATATGCAAAATATGTCCCTTTTATGTCCAAAATTTCTAAAATATGTCCCTTTTTTGCCCTATTATGTCATTGTGTCCTGGCACACAGGAATGTGTCCATTGGACATAAAATATGTCCAGTTGGCAACCCTGCCACGCAGACGACCATTTTGTAAGCCTCCTAGGAGGCATTGTTTTAGAATCAGTTTAGCCGCGTTTTCAGGCTCAGCGGGTTCGAACACGGGTTGTTCTCGTCTAGTTTCAAGTTTCTAGTTTTTCGTCTAGTTTTGTCTAGTTTCAGCGGGTTCGAAGCTTCAACCCCGTGTTTGATACACTAGATGCACTGATGCACAACGCTTAATGCACTAGACGAGAACAACCCGTGTTCGAACCTGCTGATCCGTGAACAACCTGTCTTTAAACACGGGTTGTTCGTGTCTAGTGCATCAAGCGTTGTGCAGCAGTGCATCTAGTGCATCAAACACGGGGCTGAAGCTTCGAACCCGCTGAAAATAGAAAAAACTAGACGAAAAACTAGAAACTTGAAACTAGACGAGAACAACCCGTGTTCGAACCCGCTGAGCCTGAAAACGTGGCTTTTGTTTTTGTAAGTGGACCAGTCAACATTCAAAAATGCTCACGCGTTCCTATTATGCTTGTATACTTTTAGCAGCTGGTCATCCTATGAGAATTGTTCTTTTGCTGCTGAGTATAATGAAAAGTGTAAATTATGCAATCCATTTGTATTGCATAGAGGATATGCTGTGCAAATTAAAGACTCTTGTCTTGAAGAGATCAGTAGTGAAATTAATCGTTTTTTTTTTCTGGACTGGCTAAATAACAAGAGTAGGCTTATACAATTTGATTATTCATTCAACAAGCCTTTTTTTACTCAATTAATTTAGGTATATGAAACTTCCAGAGGTAAATTTGCAGTTGCCAACATAATTTAGATAGGATGAAAGTAAATATATCACTTTGTCTTTTCTTATGCTTTTTCACAGGTTAAAATTCTAGATACTGGAATTTTGAAAAATTGACTATGCTTTCATTTTCAGTATACTTTTCTCTGGTTTTAGTTTAGAAGATGCAATCTTTGTTATTTGAGTAGAATATTGGTAAAACTATGGACTAGCTACTCTTTGCTATCTTAGAAAGAGGTTATGTTAAGAAAATGGAATTTTCAGTAGTGAATCCAGGGCTTAAAAGCATATTACTTGCATGCTAAAGCCCCTACCACTCAAGTTGTCCATTCATTGATGCATTAGCCTATAGAACCATCTTTCTTTTGTTAGCTTCTTTCAGCTTAGTGTGAGACAAGACAAAGAGAAGTGACAGAATAGGTAGAAAATACATAATTTGGCCTATGTATTTGCACATTAGGGGGGGGGGGTAAGAGTAAAGTATTTGGACAGTGTGAAGTTAGAAAACAATTCTTACTACATATTATGCACAATAAATGTACCAAACACATTAGCCATGCAGACCTGCTATGCTTTACCCCCACTCCCTAATGTGAAAATATATAGCCCAAATTTGTTTCTAAAGCAGTATATTTTTATCTTACTTTGACATATTTCCTTACAACTGAGCATCAGAGAAACATATTAGAAGAACAGTAGGTAGAGGAAATATCATACAAGTGACAAAGCATACTCCAGGAATGTAGTCCTATTGCCAAGTTACTGGGCTGGAACCCGCCTGGTTTCTAAGTCAAAAATATTTGCCTACTTGACACACCATTCAAATTTTGACAAAATATCATATATCTCAATTTTCATCTTATTTCTCCTGTTTTATTTTTGAAATTGCAATTCCTGTTATTTGACTTTCCCTGTACTTTGCTTTAGCTGAAGAGTAATTTTAAAAGGTTTCACTTTTATAATACTAAGATTTTAAAGGTCAGCAGCTCAGCACCCTCTAAAGGAGAAGGAGTAGAGATATATACTTCAGTAAACATGGAGCAATCCATATTATTGGCCTACAAATAAAGTGAACATACCAACTGATACCCTTTATTAAGCTCTTTCTGAATATAATAATCACTTTTCTTGCAAATTCAATTTTGAGCCCTAACCTAACCTGTCACAAGGTGGAAAAAAAAAATTCAAAACAAAATCTCCATTTTACCATCCACCATGTTTCTTCTGTCAGCTTTGATATTTGTTTTCCATTTAGGCTGAACAGCAGTTTTAAGTGGCCTAACAGAATAAGAAGAAAATATGGTAGAACTTGTTTGAATTTGTTATATTCAACTTGTTCAGGACAAATAAATGTTAGTTAATTATATAACTTTTACAAAATGTATGTGTGATGAAATAGTAAGTTTGAAATCAATGTTTTAACCATTTTTTATACCCAAAAACTTTTGAAAGTATCAGTTTTAAGGGTCCAAAAAGGGCTGAAAATTTGATTTGCAAGAAAAGTAATTATTATATTCAGAAAAAAGGTATTGAGTGATATGTTCACTTTATTTGTAGGTCAATAATATGGACTGTTCTATATTTACCAGTACTTAAAATTACCTTTCCATGATAAACTTTATTCTGTAGATTCATTCCAGAAAGTTTCATTTCCCTAGCCTACCCCCTTTCCAAGATAGCAAAAAGTTGCTCATCTAGAATATTTCCAAAGTATCAAAGGTCAGTGCATTTTGGAAGGAAATAGGTGCTTAAGTTTCTTCCGATGAGATTGGTAAGGCTCTTGATAAATCCCTGAGAATTGAATTGACCTAACTCAGCTACTTTGTAAGATTGTTAAATTATAATTCATTGCCAAATGTAATATTTTTAACAAAACAATTGTATCCCATCTGTCCATCAATCACTGGTTATAGCACCAAGTTATACAAAATTTTAATCCATTTCCTTATTTATAGTAATTCTGCTTTAATGTAAAGAAAGTGAATCCTGTTTTCATGATACAAAAGCATAAAGAAGAATAAATAATAGGCCTTGTCCAATTACTGGTACTTTTAATTTGTTTTGAAAAGGAGTTATTTCCATATCAGTAATGCAATTGTTATTGGTATTCATTCTCAATGGTGAGCTTTCAGCAGACATGGCCAATGTTCTAAGTGGTGGGGATTGATCTACAAAGCACTAACAAGAATTGTTATATCTCCAATAATGACTGCTCATTGCTGTTATGATTGATAAGATACTAAAAACCTTAATGTCAGCTGCAATAAGGCTTGGATGAAGATCATTAGATAATGAAAGAAAGGGAATTGTTATAGTAGGCCAATTACTTTCTTTTCCTTAATAAATATGTAGCTAACACTTGGAAAATATGCAGGAGTTTCTTTTGCGGGAGGGATCATCCTTTGGTAAGAGTGATTTAAGACAACCTCTGCAGTGATATCTGTTAAGTAAAACAATGGATGAATAGAGTTCTGAAGAGGATTTTAGGAAGGGCTAAACCCAACGATTTGTGTGTTGATGCTAACATAAGAGTAATCAAATAGGACATGTATCTCTTAATTTTTTGAAAATATTTTATGTTGGTGTTCTTTCAATATGTTCAAATTAATACTTTAAACATGCATCTCAACTTGTGGGATTACAAGTATCATCATCATTAAAATTTGAGACAAATCTAATTGAAACAATGGCTTTGTACTTTGTTTCATACTGGTAATTTTAAAATTTTTAATGTACATCTAGTTGAATATTTTACCCCAAAAGAAATCCCAAGGGATCCATCTAATTTAAATTGCAAATTTTATCAATTTTGGATGTTGTACTTTACCTTAATTTGCACTTTGGAGCAAATTAAGATCCATAATTTACTAACAACTACTTAAGAAAGAGTTCTAACTCAAAAATAATTTGTTGATAACTCTATTACAGTGGATGAGGAGGAGATCATCAGTATTCTACATATTGTTTCATCATACTTGCAGCAAATGTTAATGCTTCTTGAAATAATGGAAAACCATCTCCAGCAACAGTATACTCTGATTTCTGCACTGGAATGGAGTGGCAGTAGCTATTTTGCAGAGGTAAAAATTTGGATAAATTTTTGAAACTACAAAAGTTGTGTTTAAAAATCTGGGGAGGCATGGGGTTGCCCACTTATTGGAGCCATTTTTACAAACAACTCCAAACGTAGTGTTATCACTAGATGCAGCAAATATTAATGCTTCTTGAAATAATGGAAAACCATCTCCAGCAACAGTATAGTCTGATTTCTGCACTGGAATGGAGTAGCAGTAGCTATTTTGCAGAGGTAAAAATTTGGATAAAGTTTTGAAACTACAAAAGTTTTGTTTAAAAATCTGGGGAGGCATGGACTCAGTTCCATTGGCACTACTAATATATGCAACCCCAAAGATAGTGCCATCACTACAAGCATCTCTGTGATAGACACTGAAAAAATATATAGATATTGAGACCATATAGTTGTTCTTGCCAGTAGCTATTGGCAACAGTAGATTAGTCTATTAATTTTGTCTCCTTTTTACAGTCTAATATAAATTGCCTTGTTTTGTACCTGAAAATGATTTTTTTTTTCAGCGCCCAGATGTGTATTGTGACATTCAAATGACTCCAAAGATGTTTACTTTCTTTGATAAACCTGAGTTGTTCAGAAGCCATTTTAGGATCTCCCTTCCTGCATTTGGTGTTCTTCTCCAATTGACTGGGAACCATAAATTACAAGGCTGGTCAGATGAGGTTGAGTGGTGTGTGCTACTTGCCTGGTTAGCTACAGGTGCCTCTTAAAGGATGGTTGGACTTGCTTCAGGTATACCAGGACAGAGTGTTTGTGATATTGTGCACAGAAAAATCAATGTATTGCTTTCCTTCTGTAAACATGTTATCAAGGTGCCTACTGGGGCTGAAGTAAATTTGATTGCAGAAAAGTTTGCTGAAAAAGCAAGATCTAGTGTTTTTTTATGTGCTGCTGGTGCCATTGATGGTACACATATAAATTGTCATGTGCAAGCAGACCAAAAGGTTCCCCACATTAACCGCAAAAAGCAAACAAGTATCCAATTACAGGCTGTCTGTGATGCAGACAAGACATTCTTGAATGTCTTTGTTGGATATCCAGGATCTGTCCATGATGCAAGGGTACTAAGAAATTCAGATTTGTTTAAGGATTCATTGTACCCTCCCCAGGGACATTTCCTGCTTGGGGACTCTGGTTACCCTTGCCTGGTAAATCCTATATCCTTAATAACACCCTTCAGAGGACCAGAAGCAGCAGGTAATTCTTTAAAGAAAAATTTTAATACTGCATTGTCAAAGGCTCGGGTCTGCATAGAAATTGCCTTTGGTCTGTTAAAAGTTAGATGGAGATCCATTTTTGACAAAGACTTATCAGTAAAAACACACAATGTGAGTAAAGTAGCTATGTGCTGTTGTATCCTACATAATGTTTGTGTAACTAACCCAGGTGACTGGTCAAATTTTGATGTAAGTACTAGCACTGAATCAAATCTTCACTCTAGGAGCAGAGTAGATTACGATGATGAAGCAGCTGGTGTGGAACGCAGAAATGAATTATTTGCTCAGTTTTTGACTCAAAGAACAAGGAGTAATTTCACGCCAGTGCTGAGCACTGACCACAGCTACTTTGGATAACCATGGAAATTTGATGCATATGTGGTCAAATGTTTTTATTATTTTTTAATTACAAAATGTATATAGATTAAGAGTTTTTTTTACAGTTTTCATCAAATAGAACATTATATGGATAAAAAACGAGGCGCATTCAAGAAGGTTACAAAAGGTCAAAAGGGAACTAATGTTTCAGTCCTATGGAACTAATGTTTTTACTAATTCCCCTGTTTTATGGGAACTAATATTTTGTTTTCCATTTTTCCTAGAGTATAAGGTCCCAATTTGTCCAAGAAATTAGGGATACAATTTTAGAGCAATCAAAAAAATTGTCGTGGACCTTTTTATCCCCATTTTTGAGGCGGGGGAGGGGGGGAGAACTTACGTATACAATCTCATTATTTAGTTATAAATTTAGTTATAAATATATGAGAAGGGTTAAAAACTTAACCTAGCTCAAATCTACCCTAAGCTGTCATCATCAAAACCTTCCTAGTTGCCTGGCACATCTTAAGTTACTGGGATAATTATTGTTACATTACTTTTTCCAGGTTTTTTGCTTTTCAGTTTTTATAAATTACTTTTTAGGCAAAATAAGGTATTTTGTTATTGTTATTATGCATCTTTCTAAAGTTAATTTCAATTTACTTGAAAGCTTTCAAAGAGTCTTCTGCATTAAATTCAGATAAAAAGCTGCTGGTGATAATATCTGTATACTACATCATCACAATTTCACAAAACTGAAATATAATTTGGCCTTTACTGAAAACAAAATGTATTTTATTTCTCGTTTTTAACTTCAGTAAATTACAAATGGGTTTCTGGTCTTTAGAACGTATAAAGGGGGAGGGGGTAGCTCTATTCCTCTTAGATTCTGCTTTTTTTAGCTCTACTCAGTTATTTATTTGTAATTTCTGTTTGTCTTCAGTTTCATTTATTTATTGATGTAACTAAATTGTCATTTCATGCTTTAATTTTTTTATTCTATTTCTGCTAATTTTTAATGTAGCTTATGTTTCATGTAGCTTTGATTTAATGTAGCTCTTTCCTTTTCTTTTGAAGATTTTTTTTTTGTGAAAAACATTTTGTGTATTCAAGTTGTTTGTTTTTCCCAATGGGTAACTACAGAGAAAGTTGCAATATAATAAATTCTTTGAGGGATGAACCTACCCACCTGTAAGTCAAATCCTCTTCTATCACGTAGACCTTGTATGTTTGTAAACACTGTGATGACAAACAAGTAGTATCATTCTGTTTCCTATTCAACATTGTTTCCAAATATAATGGTTATTATCATGACGATTGTGTCTCAGCTCTTCTAGTTGGGTCAGATGTAAACCTAGCTTACAAACAGAAGATTGTTGACTTTTTTTTACTAAATTGTAATCATTTCAGATTATGAACCAACTGTTGATGAGAAACGAGTACAAAAGTAATGGAAAAAAATAAAGTAAAGTTTTGTATAGAGTGCTGGTCCCATTAAGGGGAGGGGACAGCTGGGATTAGGTTACTATGACAGCAACAATTGTATTTTGATGTGGTGTTTGAAGCAGCATTCTTTTACTGTAGTGTCTGCAAAAGAAGTTTTATGCAATATGTATAAAAAAAAATCATTGAAAAATCAGACTTAAAAACGTTCACTTATATTTTGTGTATATTTCACTTATATTTACTGTGTGTATATTATATTTTATATTAAAAAGTTCACTGTTTCCAAATATAATGGTTATTACCATGACAATTGTCTGAGCTCTTCTAGCTGGGTCAGATGTCGACCTAGCTTACACACAGTACATTGTTGACTTTGTCTTTATTAAATTGTCATCATTTCACATTCTGAACCAACTGTTGATGAGAAACGAGTACTGAAGTAATGGAAAACAAAAATGTAGTAACGTTTTGTATAGAGTGCTGGTCCCATTAAGGGGAGGGGACAGCTGGGATTAAACAACAATTGTATTTTGATGTGGTGTTTGAAGCAGCACTTTTTTTACTGTAGTGTCTGCAAAAGAAGTCTTATGCAATATGTATAAAAAAAATCATTGAAAAATAAGGCTTAAAAAAGTTCACTTATATTTTTACAAAAAAGGTAATTAATTAAAAAAAACAAGCTTAAAAATCACATTTTTTTTCCATAACTCCAACCAGCCGTTCAAGGAGCTGAGTTGTGGATCTGGAAGTTTTTACAAAAGCAATACAGGCCTCTTTGAGATGATGGTTTGAATCTTTGAGTTGTTCCAAAACTTCCTGTTGAAATGATTTTTTTTTTGTCTCCCAGTGTTGGATTTCTTGGTCTGTCTGATGAAGCATGGGAGCCACTAGGACTAGGAGAGGAATCAGCCTGGTAAAATAAGATAGTCTTATAATTTTTTTAAATGTCTATCACAAACCCAAATGGGCACAAGTCGCACTATAGGGTAAACAAAAAAAAA
>JAQQPU010014059.1:0-19665 GCA_029168905.1 Artemia sp. Kazakhstan ARC1039 | reverse complement strand
GGGCATTTTCCGAGGGGGGGGGTATCTTCCGTGGGGTGGTATCTTCCGGGGGGGATGCCTAGAACCCTTTTATTTCAGTTAATCTTAATATATCTAAATAGCAAATGCCAATTGGTTAACAGTAAATTTTAATAGTAATACTATTCCAAATAGTAGAAGTTTATTACGAAAAAAAGAATTATGCGAATTTTGAAAAAGACTCTAAAACACCTCGATAATGGTGTCGGATCAAAATTTAAGTTTCACTTTTGAAATCATCATGGTCAGATCCCAATACAGGAGAGTTTAAGTTAAAGTACCCCACCTTGAACAACAAGGTAAATCACTTAGTTGCAGGGGAAGTTCTGACGCGTCTCCTTTTTATTTCTTCTTTTTTTTCTCAGGGGTGATTGGCCGAATCAGTGGTTGTAGAATGTTGGAAGAGGATTCAGTTGAAAATATATCGTAATATCTAGAACACTTTTTAAGAAAAAAGACCGTTCCAAAGCAACGTGTCGTGTTCTGGCATTTTGTATCACAAAGCATCATTTTGGCCAAAAGTAGGTAAAAACGTCAGAGAATAGAAATTCCAAGAAAGCCAATGAATTTTTCTACCTGCACAATTAGATTAAATAAAGTGAATATTGATATTTTCTAATTTTTCCAAAATTTTAGACAACCGGCACTTTACTAAAAACTGAGCTTAGTCGTGAGAACTTAGTCGTGAGCATGCTCTTTTTTCCCTTTTTAAAGTTCTTGTAGATGTGGAAGGTTCCGGGGATTTTATTGTTCTATGTGCACTGGACATAGCCAGAGCATTCGATTCGTGTATTTTTGACCAGATATTGGTAGAAGCTCTAAAGAAAGGGGTTGACTTCACAGTTATAAGGTGTCTTTGATACATGTATAAACACCTTCCTGCCAAAATGAAGTGCGGTTCAGAGCTTTTTAATGTGCTAAAGGGCGTTAGACGAAGAGGTCTCACTTCCCCCACGCTTTATAATAATTCAGTCATTCTAGCTCAAAGTTCTATTGAGTCCACCTGTATTTACGGGGTTCTCTTTACTTACGTATGCTGATTATATCCTGAATCTGAGTCGCACTCTCTCTAGTTGTGAGAGCCCTTTCTCGAAGTTAAAACTAGAATATCGGCAGATTGGTTTAAGTTTTAATTTGGATGAAACTGTAGCTGTCGGTTTCAACATCAAAGGATACTCTGATAAATCCCTCCAACTTACTGGAACTTGTATCCCTCTCTCTAAAAGCCTTATTTACCTGGGAATGCCCGTTGGAAATTCAATTAAAGAAACTATTAAGCTTGCCATCCAAAATCTTGAAAAAAAGACAAGGATAGCTTATGCGTCACTTGTCTCTAACGTTACACACCTTAGTCGTTTCCATCTTTCTAAACTTTATTAGTCTAACTCTGCCTCATCTTCTTGCTCTTTCTCCTATTTGGCAACTCTTTCCTGCTTCAAAAAAAACTTGTTCAACGGATTTATTTCTAATTTGCTAAATTCCTTTTACATATGTCCCCTTGGACTAGTAACTCATTTTTGTCCCAAAAATTTAAGCTCATTTTTACTTCCATAATTATTGATAAAAGATTGAAAGATTTTAAATCTTCGGCCGGTAAACTGAATCATGATTGATCCTCTTTATTTTTGTGACTGGGTTATGATTTTTTTTTTATGTCTTTTGATTTATGTCTTGATTATCTTGTGATTATGATATATGATTTGTGATTGTCTATGATTATTATGATTGGAAAAATTACTTATTTTTGTTCAGGGTATAAGTTTTCTTCTCTTTTCTCTTTTTTTCCCTTATGTACTCTGTCATTTAGGGGATCTGTGCCATTTATGTTTTGACAGGTTATAAATAAATTGAATTGAAATGAATTATTGAGCAAAATTTTCATTTTCTAGGACTGAATGAAAATAAATTCTGGTTTACCAATTCTGTCCTCTCATCCTAACATTGTATGTGCTTAAAATAAAGGTCAAATGGTCAAATAATGGTCATAAAAATAAAGGTCAAATGGCGTATTTATACCTATTATAATAATTCTTTACAACAAAAGTTTACTTTTCAGTAATCAACTGTGTTTTTCCAGCAATATAAATTTCAACTAGCCATAGTTTTTACTGTTTGAATTCGTTTTTATGTTTGTGTGAGTAAACTAAGGATGTAAACACGGTTTTTTTACTTTTCTTTTTTCTAGAGAAGATAAATCACTATTATATTTACCTTTTATAGTAATAAAGTGATTCTATAATAATTTCCTATAGGAAAACTCTAATTTATAACCAAGTGTCATTTTACCCAAGGTCTCTACAACGAACTGCTCGGTTCGGTACTTGTATTATTAAGTAAATAAGCAAGTTTCTCCGCATGAAAGCAAAGTTGAAGAAAAAACTAAATATAACAGAATAAAAGGAGCCTGTCCTCTGCCCTTTGCGGTAATATTTAACTTCATTGTGAGAATATTAATTATCTAAATTTTGACAGATAAAAGACTTGCATTTACCAAATTGGCTAAATTCTTCGCATTTTAATATACTTTCACATATGAAAACAAGAGAGGAAAGGAAATAATAAATGAAAAATAAAATCAAATAGGTGAGAAAACGAGGATTTTGTCAGCCAGTGGCAAAATATGAGGACGAAGAAAAGCAAATATTTTGACAAGAACCTCCGTCAAGTCGTCTTCAGTACTAAAAAAAAAAAAAAAAAAAAAAAAATAAATAAAAAAATCAAACAAAATCTAACCTTCCGAAGTGAATCTAACGAGAGCAGAATAGACACTGAATAAAAAAAAGAAATAAATGAAAGAAACAATCATCAATTGGATTGAATAAGTATCTGTTACGATAAATAAAAGTTCAAATGGGGATAAAATCCTATTAATAGACAGTGTTTCACAAACAGTGACCTTCATCACAAGAAATACACAAAATTTCACAAGAAATACTAAATATTTCGGTCACGCATGCGGTGACAGTCATCAGTAGTAAAACTAAACTAAAACAATTAAAAACAATAGTTTATATACGAAATAAAATAAAACTATATATTTTTAAATACTCTAATTATTTCAAGCAGTTCGTGGTAACAAACTGTAAGTAAGGAGCGACCCGGCTCAATGGTAACCGAAACTCTAAAAAACGGGGTTTTGATACCAATAGATACATCAAAAGAAGGAAATTTCAATGCTGAATTCAAATATATAACTTTCATCAAGTTTAGTCCTACCCATTAAAAGTTACGTGCCTGAGAAAATTTGGCTGATTTTAGAAAAAAGGGAGAAAGACCCCCTAAAAGTTATAGAGCCTAAATGAAAATCACACCATAATATTCAGCGTATCAGAGAACCCTACTGTAGAGGTTTCAAGCTCCTATTTACAAAAATGTGGAATTTTGCATTTTTTGCCAGAAGAAAGATCACGGATGCGTGTTTATTTGTTGTTTTTTTTTCTGTTGTTTTTTTCCCAGGGGTGATCGTATCGACCCAGTGGTCCTAGAATATCGTGGGAGGACTCAATAGAACAGAAATTGAAAATTCTAGTGCCCTTTTTAAGGGACAAAAAAAGGGAGGCCAACTAGGCCCCCTCCCACGTTCATTTTTTCCCAAAGTCACCTGATCAAAATTTTGGGATAACCATTTTGCTCAGCATGGTTGAAAATATGATAACTATGTCCTTTAGGATGACTTAATCCCCCGAAGTCCCCGGGGAGAGGGCTGAAAGTTATGGAATTTACTCAATGTTAACATATAATATTGGTTATTAGGAAGTATACAGACGTTTTCAGGAGGGATTTTTCTGGCAGTAGGAGGGTGGGTCGGGGATTATGTGGGAAGATCTTTCCATGAAGAAAGTTTTCATGGGGGAAGGGACATTGCTATGAAGGGAGTGCCGGATTTCCCAGCATTATTTAAAAAAAGATCAGAAATTAAATATAAAAAAACAAGTTTTCCAACTGAAAATAAGGAGTAACATCAAAACTTATAACGAACAGAAAATATTACGTGTATGATTGGGTTCACCCCCTACTCAGTACCTCGCTCTTTAAGCCAAGGATTTTTTAGTACTTTCATAAGAGCTATTTATTCTAAATAACGGCCTTTGTGATTAAGGGGTCGTTTTTAAAGAATTGGAACAAAATTCGAACTTTTGCTTAAAGAGCGAGGTATTGAATAGGGGGTGAGCCCCCTAATATACGTATTAAAAATCTATGAATTTAGAAGTTCGTTACGTAAGTTAATTCGTAAGTTACGTATATTTATTACTAATAAAAACGTTCGTAAATAAAAATTAAACAATTTTTGAGAAATCCAATTAACCAAATAAAAGTAAAATTAATATGCAAATTTTGTTTTAATTATTCATGTACGGTGAGCCAAAATTAAAACCTGCATTAATTCAAAAACGTTCAAAATTAAATAAAAAAAAAGTTTTTTTTAACTGCAAGAAAGGAACGACGTTAAAACTTGAAACAAACAGAAATTATTCCGTTTATGAAAGGGGCTGTCCCCTCCTCAACGCCTCGCTCTTTACGCTAAAGTTTGACTTTCTCACAACTCTTATTTTTTTAACAATAAAAAACTTTAGCGTAAAGAGCGAGGCGTTGAGGAGGGGACCTACCAATGTAAAATTTCCCACATGAACACGGAACTCTGTAGACACCACTACCCAGTATAGGTTCATTTTATCTGTTCCTGAGTTGAAACTTTCACTAAAGCACAAGGTAAAAACTTTTGCAAAATGAATGAATTTTTGAGGTTTAGGGAGCTGAAAGTGCAAGAATAGGTTCAAAAATTAAAGCTAAGAAGACTAAATTGCTTAGAATGAATAAAAGTGAAGAGGTAATGTTGGGAAACGAGATGATCAATAAAGTTGATAACTTCATATATCTGGGTAATATTTTTATTAGAAATGGTGTATGCAGTGAAGACGTAAAGGATAGAATAGTCAAGGCCATGGGCGGTTTTTTCCCTGTTGATACAAGTTTGGAAGGATAGGAAGGTTAGTCTGCAACCCATGATTATAATACTGGTGACTTCGAAAGGCAAAAGAAAATGTATCAGATGCTTTTCAGAGGAATTGTCCACGGATAATTTTAGATACTTTACTCTGTACCTGAACGTATGTTAAACAGTAAGCTCTACTAAATTGCTGTTCGATTCCACTTTCCAGGGCTATAATGAAAGAAAGGTTAAGACATACAGTACATATTTTTCGGGGGGTTAGGTGTTTACTCCCCAATTCTGCTTTTGATGCTTGATCGTAATATACTCAGTTGGAGAAGGTTTTGGGGTTAAAGAGGGAACAGGAAGAAGCTCTCCCCCTATATTTTGAAAAATTTATTTTGTTTAGGGTTTTGTCATTGATTTTTTTTTAATTTTTTCTGAAGGAATTGAAAACCCGACAAATTTACCCTCCTCCATAGGGTTTTGCGAATTGGCATCACTGTTGATAAGCTAATGGCTTTTTTCTACACTATTACAATATTTAAAACGTCAAAATATTGAAGGCATACTAGGATAAAAAAAAAAACATTCCAGTTCTGATATTTTGCCCCCACGGTAAGTTACCACACAGTACTAAATGTTGCTACCATAGTGAAATAAGAAAAAATCGCTGAATTAAAAAAAAAAAAACCAGCAAATTGTTAACATAATCTTAATATTGTTTCTTTGGTAATGAACTGTAAGTAAGGGGGGACCCGTCTCAATAGTAACCGAAACTCTAAAAAACGGCATTTTGATACCAATAGATCAAAGGAACTGGATTTTTATGCTGATTTCAAATATAAGTTTCGAGCTTAAGTCGTATTTATTTTATTTTTTTCCAAGGAGTGATCGAATCGACCTGGTGGTCCTGGAATATCGCGAGAGGGCTCATTCCAACAGAAATTAAAAGTTCTAGTGCCCTTTTTAAGAGACCAAAAAATTGGAGAGCAACTAGGCCCCATCCCACGCTTATTTTTTCCCCAAAGTCTCCCGATCAAAATTTTGAGATAGCCATTTTCTTCAGCATAATCGAAAAATCTAGTAAATATTTCTTTGAGGATGACTTAATCCCCCACAATCTCCGGGGGAAGGGCTGAAACTTTTGAACTTTGCCCATTGTTTACATATAGTATAGGTTACTGGGAAGTATACTGACGTTTTCAGGGGGATTTTTTCTACTGGTAGGGGGGGGGGGGGGGGGTCGGGTGAGGAGGTTACGTGGAAGGATATTTCCATGAAGGGTTTTTTCATGGGGGACGAAAATTTTCCATGAAGGGGTGCCGGATTTCTCAGCATTATTTAAAAAACGATCAGAAATTAAGTAAAAAAACCAAGATTTTTCAACTGAAAGTAAGGAGCAATATTAAAAGTTAGAACAAACAGAAATTATTACATATATGAGGCGGTTGGTCCCCTAGTTAATACCTCGCTCTTTACTCTAAAGTTTATTTTATAACTTTCAAAAGAGCTATTTATTCTAATTAAACGGTCCTTATGATTTAAGGGTAATTCTTAAAGAATTGGAACAAAATTCCAACTCTAGCGTAAAGACCGAGGTATTGACGAGGGGGCAAACCCCTTCATATATTTAATAATTTCTGTTCGTTTAAAGTTTTAATGTTGCTCCTTACTTTCAGTTGAAAAAAACTTGTTTTTTTTACTTAATCGTATTCATGACACCGTACGCTGTAGATGCATTACTGCAAACGTTTTCGAATTGCACTCGATAAATGTCTAACAAATTGTTAACATTCATTCCGTAAAAATCTTAGGGTATTTTCCCACAATAGTCTTTATTTCGGCTATTTAATATTGCTTTATATTAGGTTGCTCTGTTCACACCAGCTTGTCATGGAGCCAAAAGTTGTATTTTTTTTATAATTCAGATTAGTAAATAACTGAATTTAGATTAAGCAGTATTATTATAACAATCGTCTAGCCAAAACTTATTAGCCATCTTTTTTCCACATAGCATGGCTTGCAACTTCCAGGGCATATTCAACTAAATCAAAAGACGCTATGCGGATCCAGGCAGTCAAAAGGTGCATCTGAAATGTCTCAAGAACGGCTAACGATATCATGTTCAAACTTTCAGGGAACATTGAGGGGGGTATTGACCTAGATGAGAAGATACCAAGTGCAGCAAATTTGTCAAAATGGCACATTTGGATTGAAAGTCAGAGGACCCCTTGTGTCTCTTCCCGAAGTCGTGTTTGTGCCACAGAAAAGCATGCAATTATGAATGACTTGGTCAAGCTTTTTTCTGCGAAAGTACCATTCCAAACAATGGAACAAAATACGCCCAAGTTGATAAAATTAATGTTTAAACTTATAATTGTCCTATTTCGTAGCCTTTTTGTTGTAGAATTATGGTCTTGAGATAGCGTGGCTCAGGTATAAGAGGCTCGAACCCTTACGGCAAATATTTTCATCAATTAAAAAGAAATTTTCATAATTGCTTATAATCTAGGTCAGAGTATAAATTGACAGAAATTATATTTGACAAGTAAGCATCTATTAGCATTGCTCTTGTGACAAACTTCCTTGACTTTCTTTAAAGAGACGTTGATTGCTAAACCGTGTCATCAGTTATATTCTTCCGGATAATCAAAGACCTAATTGATAAATACTGCAAGTGTTCTTTCTTTTTACTATTAGAGTTTCTCTGAATGTTGATAAATGCGAGTTCCTTTTTTTCTACATAGGAAGTTCCTTCTTGTTACAGTGGCGGATCCAGAGGAGGGGGGCGCGCGCCCCCCTAGCGTAGTCTAAAGTAGTGTAATTTACTCAATTAACTCAAGTTTCCGTTAATTAAACTTGCTCCTAACGCAAGTTTATCGGATTCACCTATTTTGCGCCCCCCTCCTAAAAAATTTTTTCGGATTAACCAATTTTGCTCCCTCCCTAAAAAAAAATCCTGGATACGCCCCTGTCTTGTTAAAGCTTCTTCTAGGTCAACACTTACCCTTATATCACACACATATGATGTTTTGCCACAAGCATCAATTTTTTGGCCAGATTGCGATGATTGCAGCTGTGTACGATCTTATGAAAAAATGTATTCTACTAATTATTGTCCTAGTCCATGGACCTCAACTTCTCCAATTAGTCGGACTCATAAATTGAAAACTTATCTGAATTACTGATTGGTTAAACAGAGTTGATTGAAAAACTGATTTTGACCATTAGAAACCATGCAAATTGCACATAAAAAGAAGTTTGCCTTTGATTTTGGTTCGAGTCTACTTTTCCCTAACTCTTTGTTTTGAAGGCAAATTCCAGCGATTTGAATTTTAAGCTTTTTTAAATACTAGAAGGAACTTTCTTATAGATTAGTTTAAAGTCATAAATCAGAATTTCGCTAAGATACAGAGACGAGAATTCATGAAAATGTAAAGGGGAATGTATTTTCCTAAGTATAGTGCGGGAGGAGGTAATTTTTTTTTCAATTTTTATAAAGAAAATTAAAAAAGGGCATTTTTAATGAAAATACCACAGATGTCACTTTTCAGAACCTAGGGGGAGAGAAAAATCTAGAGAAGTGAATGCCCCCTTCGCTAATTGATGCCCCTGAATATGACCCTAAAACAGTAAAATTCCACTTTAGCTACTTTTGGCTATCTTGGAAAAGGGTTAGGTTATGAAAATAAAACTTTCAGAGATGAAAACTTTCTACCAGCTAAAGTATGTCCCGTGAAGGTATTTTGAAGTGCCTACCTCCACTCCTTCTCCCTCTAGAGGGGTCTGAAATTTGCCTACATGACAGGTCTATACCTATAGAAGTTTTGACAACCAACATTTTACCTTAATTTTCAGTTATCAGTTTCTTTTTCTCTGGCTTTATTTCTGAAAATGAAACTCCTGTTATTGAGTAGAATTTTAAGCCATATCAATGCTTTTTTTTCCAAGTTTAGTAAATGTATTTACATATCTTTAAAACCTTATAAATTGGAGTAGAGCAAGCTAGAAAACAATTTTGTTTTCATTTAAGCAGAAGATCTATTTTGCAAGGTTTCACTTTTATAACACACAAATTTTAAAAGTCATCAAAAACCAGGACCCTCTAGAGGGAGAAGGAGTGGAGGTATGTATTTCAAAATATCCTCCCGGGACATACTTTAGACCCATCCCTGAAAGTTTCATTTCCCTAACCTAATCCCTTTCCAAAATAGCCAAAAGTAGCTAAAGTAGAATTTTACCCCCTAAAACAATTTCCTTGAGCCCCATTTGAATTGTAGATTTAAATTTGGAATTTCCGCTTTTATAACACACAGTTTGTTCAAGTTCGAAAGGCCAGGTGCTCCTTGGAGGAGGAAAGGGTAGACTTCATGAGACCCCCTAGTCTAGGACATAATTTCGTTTCAGAATCGATTCTTAAAAGTTTCATTCCCTTTGAAGAACTAAGATACGAAGAACTTTTATCTGAAGAACTAAAATACACACTTTTGCTGTTTTGAAATTTGTGCCTTTTAAAGTCAGATACAAATAAAAGTGTTAGCTGGTATATGTAAAAATTAAAGCGATATAATAATTATCGCTTTAAAATGCGATTTTTGAGTCTGGTGCTTTGACTATTTGTAAAAATAAAAGCTATATAGGCTAATAATTATCGCTTTAAAATGCGATTTTTGAGTCTGGTGCTTTGATTAAAAAAATGTATGTATATAAATATTTGTCAGGAGGTTGGGTACCACGATTGCTCATTTTATTCGCTTACGGTTTCAAACGCTAGGCTCAAACTCTAGGTTGGATACCAAGAAACAGTTGCTAACTGAATTAAAAACAGCCGTATACCGTTAACAAAAATATACTTGACCTACTCTGGCCAATCAATTTAATTTTTGCCAAGTTTGTTTCAAATATTTACCAAAATGATATCCGAGCACATTGTGTAACGTATTTTTTGACATTTGGGATTTTTACTGCGTTTGGCATCATGAAATATCATAGGCAGCGCAATAGCGCTGCCTAAGTAAAGAACGATGTTGGCACAAGTTTTTATTATTTTTTTTTCTTTTTCCATACCAGGGCACTTCGTATCGAAGGAGTTGTCGTAGAAACTTCGAAAAGGGCTCATTCGATTGCAAATTGGAGTTGCTAGTGCCCTTTTTAATAGTCAAAAATGATTGAAGGGCAACTAGTCCCCCCCTCCACGCCATCATTCCCCCAAACACATCCAATCAAAGTTTTGAGATAGCCATTTTGTTCAGCGTAGGTAATTTCCAGATAGAAAATATGTTTTTGAGGAGGTCACTCCCCCAAAACCCCCAGGGCAAGGGTTTTAATTTATGCCCTGTGGGCATATAAGAACGATGTTGGCACAATGTATTATTTATTTTTTTTTTTTCCTTTAGACCAGGCACTTCGTATCGAAGAAGTTGTCGTAGGAACTTTGAAAAGGGCTCATTTAATTGGAAACTGGAGTGGCTTGTGCCCTTTTTAATAGTCGAAAGTGATTGGAAGGCAACTAACACCCCCTCCACGCCCACCATTTCCCGAAACACATCCAGTCAAAATTTTTAGATAGCTATTTTGTTCAGCGTAGTTGATTCCTAGATAGAAAATGTGTTTTTGAGGAGGAAACTCCCCCACAGCCCTCTGGGCAAGGGTTGTAAGTTATGCCCTGGGGGCATATAAGGTTTCTGTTGAAAGCGTTGTCGTAGAAACTTCAAAAAAGCTCATTCAATTGAAAGGGCTAGTGCCTTTTTTAATAGTTGAAAGTGATTGGAGAGCGACTAACGCCCCTCTCACGCCAGCCATTTTCCCAAACACATCCAATCAAAATTTTGAGATATCCATTTTGTTCAACATAGCTGAAAGTTCTGAAAATTAGGTCTTTTATGATGATAGCCCCCCCCCCCAGAGCCCTTAGTGAAAGGGTTGTAAGTTTTGCCCTGGGTGCATATAAGGTTTATATAGAAAGTTTTTGTAGAAATTTCGAAAAGGTCTCATTCTATTAGAAATTGAAATTGCCCTTTTTAATAGTCAAAAATGAGTGGAGAGTAATTAACCCCCCTCTCACGCCCACCATTTCCTCAAAAACATTCAATCAAAGTTTAGAGATTGCGATTTTGTCCAACGTAGTTGAAAATTCTGGAAATTATGTATTTAAGGATGACAAACCCCCCAGAGCCCCCAGGGCAAAGGTTGTAAGTTATGCCCTGGGGGCACATAAAGTTTTTATAGATTTGTCGTAAAATTTCAAAAGGGGCTCATTCAATTGAAAATTGAGAAGGCTATTGTCGTTTCTAATAGTCGAAAGTAATTGGAGGGTAAATAACCCCCCTCTCACGCCCACTATTCCTCCAAACACATCCAATCAAAATTTTCAGATAGCAATTCTGTTCAACGTAGTATAAAGTTCTGGAAATTAGGTATTTTAGAATAACCCCCCCCCCAGCCCTCAGGGAAAGGGTTGTAAGTTATAGCCTGGGGGCATATAAGGTTTTTATTGAAAGTGTTGTCGTAGAAACTTCAAAAGGGCTCATTTTATTGGAAATTGAAATGGCTAGTGCCATTTTTAATAGTTAAAAGTGATTGGAGAGCGACTAACGCCCCTCTCACGCCAACTATTTCCCCAAACACATCCAATCAAATTTTGAGATAGCCATTTTGTTTAACGTAGTTGAAATTTCTGGAAATTAGGTCTTAGAGGATGTCAACCGCTCTAACAGCCCTTAGGGTAAGGGTTGCAATTTATGCCCTGGGGCATATAAGGTATTTTTAGAAAGCGTTGTCGTTTCAAAAAGGGCTCATTCGATTGGAAATCGGAAGGCCTAGTGCCCTTTTTAATAGTCAAAAGTGATGGGAAGGCTAGAAATATTTATAGTAAAGGTTAATGTGGGTATAATGTATTATTTTTTGTTGTTGTTGTTGTTTAGACCAGACTTCGCTTCGAAGGAGTTGTCATGGGAACTTCAAAAAGGGCTCATTCGATTGAAAGTAGAAGGGGCTGATGCCCTTTTTGATAGTCGAAAGTGGTTGGAGGGAAACTAATCCCCCTCCCACATCCACCCTCTCATTTGACCATTATGTTTAAAAACTAAATGTTGCTTTAAGATTAAATCAAAATGCAATGTGTTAATGCTAATTCCCAATAAGCCATCTCAGCAGTATCCCAGGTACGACTGAGGGTATTATGTTCAAAGTTTCGGGGCTACTTCTACTCTTGAAATTTAACCAAATCAAAATAGCGTAAGTGTATCCAAGCTATCAAAGAAAGTAAACAGATTTTCTTACGAATGGTATCAAATTTTCCATTTCAGGTCAACTAGAGGATATATGAAACTAAATTAAACACTACTATTTGTGTCCAGATTTTTAAAAGGATGTATTTTGTTAAAAATTGCTGAAAATTTTTCTCCAGCATACAAATAGCAGGCCAAACTATAAAGCCTTAAAAAACAAAAAGATTTAAAGTATTATTTTCTTCTTCCCTGAAAAGACTAAGCCAATATAAATCGAACAGACATTAATTAAAAAATTTTTTTCCATAAAATAAGTTTTTCTAAAGAAAAGTAAATAACTCCATCAAACAAATAATGATCAAAAATGAAATCAAATAATCTACCAAGCGTGAAACTACCACAAATCAGCATCGATAAACAAATGAAACCCAAAACGAACAGAAATTACAATAAATAACCGAGTCAAACTCAAAATGAGCAGAAATTAACATAAGTTGGGCTCAAAACCGCTATGCCTTTCCAAGGCCAGAACAAAATTTGCACTTTACTGAAAAAAATATAAATGTGTTTACTTTTATAACTTTAATAAATCAAATAATATTAACATTTTGATTACTAAATATCAGTATATGCATCTTAAACTGACAACACACTGAAGTGACATAGTCCAAGAAGCGCGCTCTACGAAAAGCTTCTTTTTTGATTTGATTTTTTGCACCGACTATTTGAAATTCACTCCCCTTAGCGAGCAGCGAAGGGATTACAGAAAAAGTGTTTATTGCTCTCCTCCTTCAGGTTTTGTTTTTTCCTCCCCATTTTTATTTTCCCTTTTTTTCTCGTTCCCTATTGCTTTCTCTCTTTTATTCCTTTTTTACCTTTAAAGTTGAAACCATAGGTTGATTTATTTACTGGTTCACTTTTCTCCTCTTTTTTTCTTCTTGATACGTTCAGTTAATTTGTTGTTTCTGTGTGTTTTTTTAATTAATATTAGTTAATGTCCTGCCATAGCCAAGCATACCTTCTTTGGGCTTTCCTGGCAGGAATGTTATGTAAGTTATATATATTTTTTTTAATATAAATAAATGAAATGAAATTGGGTGGTCCTCGCATAGCTTGCAGAGCTTGGAAAAGATATCTGAATAAACGACAGAAAACTAAAAACCAACTTGCTTTTCCAGAAATCCTAAAAAAACCACTTAGTTTCTCTTGTTCTGTGCTGGGGTATTCAGTTTTGACATAATTTATATCATTAGAAAGTGCGATTTTCGTTTTTTCGACCAAGCGTAGAAGAATTTTCTTTTCAAAGTTCAGGAAAGGACATTCACTAAAATTGTTCTAGCATGCCTTTTAGGAAAATGCCAAAAATCAGCTCAAATGAAATGCCACTTGACCGAATTTGTAGTTTTGAGAGTTCCCTGTGGTGCTACCCCCTTTGATTGAAAACCTTGCCGACACAGTTTCAATATCTTTTCGGTAAGATTTAATTGTCAGAATATAAATTCTCAATAGCTTTCTGATAAATTGTCCCCTTGGAGAATTGATAGTAGGCCCTTTGTCTTTGAGATGGTTAGCCGACGTTGAGGCTTGCAAAATAATTTTAAGGTTTCGAACCCCTCTTAACAACATCTTGTCAGTAACACGTATTGGCATCAATGTCATCTTCTTTTTTCAGATGACTATGCTTGGTGGCGAGGGACCTAGTCATTGTCTATTCTCATTGTTTGTACTGCTTCTCATTCCTCAGATGTCGATTTCAATTGCAAATAACGCAAGCGCAATGGCTTTTCCACAACTTTCATCAACAGAATCTCTCACTTCTTTCAATAGCAGTCGGTTGACAATTTTAGACGAACATATCATTTCTCCCAATGACAACAGATTGACCAAGTCAACCGAGCTACCGACAAAGGAGAATTGGAGAGAAGTATCATCAGAAAAGATAGCATTTGACAGAAAGACTAATACGAGTAGACTATCTCCAAATACTCGTCATCGAAGAACTACAAGGAAAATACAGAAGCTGATTCGAAACCTTTTAGCGAATCCAGTTTTGCCCAAGCATGACTTGATTCTTTTACCACCGATGGATTGAAATATGTTTTCATTATTAATTTTCGTTTATATTTATTGTATAAACTATTCGTTCCAGTTTTTAAATATCTATTTTTCATTTCTAGAGTGACCCCAGATCTGCCCAGCAATAAGTACAAGAGCCTTGGAAGGGTTTTATGTTTGAATCATAGCCACTGGGATTGCCATGATACAATAAAACTCAGTATTAGTTAACAGATTAAAATCTAATAATTTCAGAAGAAAAAATGTTTGAATTCGAAAAGAAATGAGATCTTGAGCTCTATCAACATGCCTGCAAAACGGGCCATGTACCCTCAGTTTGTCCAGGCAGTACCCATTTATAATAAAACATATAGTCACACACGTTTATTAGCCCCACTCCCCATAGAGTGGGGAGGGCTAATAAAAGTGCATTTATGCTATTATTTCCATTTTTCAAAGGGGGAATTCGGGACCCTTACCCCTGACCTTTTACGAAAATTATAAAAGGTCCGAATTTACTTTCTTTACCGAAAGTTGCAATACAGGGAGAGAAGAATAGAAAAAAGAAAGATAAATACCTGGGCCAGCTGTTGGTTGAAGTAAACATGGGAAAATGCCACCAAAAGTACTATACAGAGGAAGAGGAAAGATACGAAAGCTTTAATCCGATGCTCATCAGCATGCTGCTTTTGAACTAAACTGGGAACACCCATCTAAAATTAATAAGATTGATATCTTAATCACATAATTTCTCTAATTGCCCTCATTTACATCTATTGTAATTTCTACTGTATTCATTTCAAGACCTGACATTAGAACCATACACAGAATTGGTACAAGTTAAAAAATTAAAATTATAAAAAAAACGGGAATAATATTTCAAATAAGACAGTGGAAAATCACAAAAAAGTTTTTCCCAAAAAATAATAACAGTCCAAATATTTCAACTTCACCCCCACAAGCCTTTATCAAAGGGGAAAAAAACTAAATTCAACAAAACACATAAAAAACAAAAAACAAGAGCTTAAACAATAACAAAAAACTCACGTTTGAATGAACCTTAGTACCCGTTTTCTGTATTTTCATTCCGTTTTTTTTGTATATGAAAAGCAGTATTGTTTAAGAAATTATCAAACAGTTCGTGGTAACGAACTGTAAGTAAGGAGCGGCCCGGCTCAATGGTAACCGAAACTCTAAAAAACGGAATTTTGATACCGATAGATACAACATAAGAATCAGATTTTAATGCTCATTTCAAATATATAAGTTTCATCAAGTTTAGTCTTACCCATCAAAAGTTACGCGCCTGAGAAAATTTGGCTGATTTTAGAAAAAAGGGGGAAAGACCCATAAAAGTTTTAGAGCCTTAATAAAAATCACACCATCATATTAAGCGTATCAGAGAACCCTACTGTAGAGGTTTCAGTCACCTATCTACAAAAATGTGGAATTTTGCATTTTTTGCCAGAAGAAAGATCACGGATGCGAGTTTATTTATTTTTATTTTATTTTTTTTTCAGGGGTGATCGTATCGACCCAGTGGTCCTAGAATATCGTGGGAGGGCTCATTGGAACAGAAATCAAAAGTTCTAGTGCCCTTTTTTAAGTGACCAAAAAAATGGAGGGCAACTAGGCCCCCTCCCACGCTCATTTTTTCCCAAAGTCACCCGATCAAAATTTTGAGATAGCCATTTTGTTCAGCATGGTCGAAAATATGACAACTGTTTCTTTTAGTATGACTTAATCTCCCGAAGTCCCCGGGGAAAGGCTCAAAGTTATGAACTTTACCTAATGTTAACATATAATTTTGGTTATTGGGAAGTATACAGACGTTTTCAGGGGGATTTTTCTGGTAGGGGGAGGGGGGAGGGGGTGGGTCGGGGTTTTTAAAAAAAACAAGTTTTTCAACTGAAAGTAAGTAGCAACATCAGAACTTAAAACAAACAGAAAATATTACGTATATGATTGGGTTCACCCGCTAGTCAATACCTCGCTCTTTAAGCCAAATTTTTTTTAGTACTTACATAAGAGCTATTTATTCTAATTAACGGCCTTTGTGATTAAGGGGTCATTTTTAAACAATTGGAAAAAAATTCGAACTTTAGCATAAAGAGCAAGGTACTAACTAGGGGGCGAACCCCCTAATATACGTATAAAAATATATGAATATAGAAGTTCGTTACGCAAGTTAATTCGTAAGTTACGTATATTTATTACTAATAAAAACGTTCGTAAATAAAATTAAACAACTTTCGAGAAAGCCATTTAACCAAATAAAAGTAAAATTAATATGAAAAATTTGTTGTAATTATTCATGTACGGTGAGCCAAAATCAAAACCTGCATTAATTCAAAAATGTTCAAAAATTAAATAAAAAACACAAGTTTTTTTTAACTGAAAGTAAGGAACGACGTTAAAACTTAAAACGAACAGAAATTATTCCGTATATTATAAAGGGGCTGTCCCTTCCTCAACGCCTTGCTCTTTACGCTAAAGTTTGGCTTTCTCACAACTCTATTTTTTTTAAACAATAAAATACTTTATCGTAAAGAGCGAGGCGTTGAGGAGGGGACAGCCCCTTTCATATACGGAATAATTTCTGTTCGTTTTAAGTTTTAACGTCGTTCCTTACTTTCAGTTAAAAAAAACTTTTTTTTTATTTAATTTACGTATAGAACGGGTTTTTAGGAATTGTTTGTCAGCGCAAAGTAACACATCGCTGAGCAAGTGGCGCCAATAATCAAAACAGGAAAAGAGAGAACAATCGGCACAATAAAACAAAAATTTTAAAGTGAGTAAGGGGTTAACAGTTTTGCTGGCAGGGTTTGAAATTTTTTAATTTAACTGAGAAAATCTTCCAAATAGTCGTAGCCCTCAGTAGGAAAACAAATTTGGCAATAATTAACTATAAAGTAACTAGTACCAATCAGTTACTTATAGTATCGAAAAACGAGAAAAAAGATCGAAAAAAAGAGTGTTGCCTTATTAGAAACCAAGGCCGCACCCAGAGGAGGGGGGGGGGGTTAAGGGGTTTGAACCCCCGCCCCCCCCCGGGGGGGGGGGGGGGGGGGAGGGAGGGGGAGAACCCCCTCCCCCCCCCCCGAAATTTTTGTCTGACTTGTAAAAACGAATATAAACAAATTTTGTATGCGTTTTTAAGTGTTTTTTCTTGTAAATCCCCCCCTCCCGAATTTTTTTACAGTAAAACCTCCTCCGAAAAAAATCCTGGGTACGGCCTTGTTAGAAACGTAAAAAGGATCTCATTTCGGAGCAGTTTCAGCTTAATTGGAGGGAGTATCTGACAAAGGGAAATATCCATTATATACTACCACAATAGATTTAACCATTAGTTGTCCCTAAAATAAAAATTTGAATATAAACACAAAAAGATCAATTCTTTCGTCCCTCAGAATAACTGATGTACAAATATATATTTACAGTGGCGCATGTGGTTGACCAGTGAAAGAGTTATTTTAAAATGGATGCTCTTCCTCAACACCTCACTCTTTACTCTAAAGTTTTTTAGTATTTAATAAAAAAAAAACTTCTTATTGCTCTAATTAAACGAACATTGTGTTTCAGGAGTCGTTCTTAAAAATTGGGACATAGTTCAAACTTTAGCGTAAAGAGTGATATGTTGAGGAGAGGGACCCCCCCCTCTTGTCCTCATATACGTAATAATTTCTGTTCGTTTTAAGTTTTAATGTTGCTCCTTACTTTCAGCTGAAAAACTTGTTTTTTTTTATTAAATTTCCGATCGTTTTTTAAATAATGCCAGGAAATCTGGCTACGCCACCACAGAAAAATCCCTCCTCCCCGCGGATTTATTCTCTAGACAATCCAATCCTGGTAAAAATTTACCACGGACAATAACCCTTAACATCTTCACGCGTAAAATTGAGTCGGCAAAGAGAAAGCAAGGTATAAGACGAATTTTGCATAGGAATTCTGGCAAATTGCCCCAGTGTAAAATTTCCCCTAAAAAATTCACTCCCTGGAAACCTTCCTCCCCATGGAAAATTATCCCCGTGGAAAATACCACAAGCAGAAAATTCGTCCTCCCCCCGAAAAATGTAAGCATACTTACCAATAACAAATATTATACGAAAAGAATTGGCAAATTTAGTAACTTAAAGACCTTTCCCCAGGGGCTGTGGGGGGTCATGCCTTTCAACTATGCTGAACAAAACGGCTATCTCAAAATTTTTATTGGACGATTTTTAGAAAAAAAGGGGCGTGGGAGGGAGCATAGTTGCCCTCCAATTTTTTAATCACTTAAAAAGGGACTAGAACTTTTAGTTTCCACTCAAATAAGCCCTCTCCCACTATTCTAGGATCACTTGGTCGATAAGATCACCCCTGGAAAAAAAAGCACGCATCCGTGATCTTTCTTCTGGCAAAAAATAAAAATTCCAAATTTGTTCAGATAGGAGCTTGAAACCTTTACATTAGGGTTCTCTGATACGCTGCATCTGATGCTGTGATTTTTATTAAGATTATGTGAGTTTTAGGGGGTGCTTCTCCCTTTTTTTCGAAAATAAGGCAAATTTTCTCAGGCTCGTAACCTTTGATGGTTAAAACTAAACCTAATGAAACTTATATATTTGAAATCAGCATAAAAATTCAATTCTTTTGATATATCTATTGTTGTTGAAACCTCGTTTTTTAGAGCTTCGGTTGCTATTGAGCCGAGTCGCTCCTTACTTACAGTTCGTTACCACCAACTGTTTGAAACCCACAAGTATCACTACTTTGGACCAGTGCACTTGCACAACATACATGTACACAAGACCGTACCCAGGGGGGAGGGGGATAGTTCTGCATACATGACTGGTTTTAGGAATTTGGCCAGAGGTGCCAAACTCGAACCAGAGGGATTGTAAAATTGTCTTTGATTGAATAAAAGTGGTCGCATGACATTGCTTTCAACTAATCAGGGGCCTCTTCCTAAGACGTAAAGTTAGTAGAAGGGAAAGTGGTATTGTATGCCCTTAGTCAAAGCGTCACTGAGAGCCGATAAAAACACTCTTTGTCGAGCAAAATCAGAATTTCACGATCCCTCAGGTTCGAACTAGGCTTGGCAGCTCTGGTATAATCTCCAGTACCTGCCATGTAGTCTTGGGCAATATTGAATAGCAATATATCGCACCAAATATCAATATCGAAACGCAAACATTGATGTCGAAAACGATATTATTTTTGTATTTACCGGTAAACATCCAGCAGAAAAGATCCAACAGAGAAAATTTTTTCGTAAAAGGTTGAGAAGAAGAATAAAGTATTCAATTAATTGACTCATCTATGCTGATACACAGCATGCATAGCTGTGTAGCTGTGTTGGCATAGCCTGTTCGCAAACTATGTGTAGTGAGGGCAGTTTTGCTGCTTGAATTTAAATTCCCTTGGGATTTAGTGACTTAGTAAGTACTG
>JAQQPU010014058.1:4118-14313 GCA_029168905.1 Artemia sp. Kazakhstan ARC1039 | reverse complement strand
GGGGGGGGCGCCCCCCTCTCCTCTGGATCCGCCACTGGGTACCTAAAATGTCTTGTGGGTAAAAAGGGTACAGTGTCTAAATAAGTTTGAGAACCACCGGTCTAGCTTATTCAAATCAAATGCGCAATGATTTTCAATCTATATGATAACTACTACTAACAACTCAGTGCAGCACCAAGCCACCTGAGGCCAACAAAGCTGTGCTCGCTCCTCCTGAATCTTAGTTTAGTCAAAGCTTTCCTCTTTACACCCTCCCAAGAAGTTACAATTTCCTTTAAATCCTTTCTCACGATCTCTTCCTCACTCCATTTGGAGGTATAAAGTCGGCCCATGATCCTCCAACATACCCCATTAGCCCCCTCCCCCCCCCCCCCCAACCAAACTTTTTAAAAGGAATGTGGACATTTTGATTGTTGCACCTTTGTTTAAGATAGAATCCTTATAAATCGTTTAGGCATTTAGAAAGAATTATTGAATAGCAGTGCATTTTCATGGTATGTTCCTGATCCAATCTCTATGGAGGAGGGTTGGGTAGGGGTGTCAAAATTTCTTTTAGAGGTATAGTTGCTAGTTTGGCTGAAGGAACACATTTAACGAATCTGGTCAACAACTACAGTTGTGGTATTGGGTGTTCGTCCTCTATTGGACCTTTATAAAGGAAGAGACATCTTTTAGTCATGCATAGCCTATCCGTAAGAATGGCCTATGTAACCTCGATTAACTTAGGGACAAATTAAAAGCTAGGGTTTTTGTACTAGGGTCTTTTGTAGGTTCTAGTCTTACCCTAAAGACTATGTCACTTGTTTCGCTACGTAATATTGACTTTTGTGTTACGGTTGCTGCAACATTTCATGAGACCATGATACCTGATATTTTGTTCTGATTTCTGATATGTTTGTTCTCAATCTGGTATTTGATAAGTTCGGAGGAAATAAATAAATAAAATGAAAAAAATCGCCAAAAAGAGAGAAACTATAACAATAACAGCCAATGAAAATAATGCGAAAACTATGCAAATATTTTGGTCTAGACCTCCACCCAACCGTCCTCAGTGCAGAAATATAAGGAAAAATACAGATAAAAGTCAAAAGGACAATATAAAAACCAAACCTCAAAACAAACACTGAAACAAAAGTAGGACCCTTTCCAAGCAACGAGGAAAGGGAGGGTAACTAAATAAAAAATACAATACTGAATGATGTTTCACAATTTCACTTTGTTTAAAGCATTCTTAAAAGCTAATCGCTTACCAGGTATGGTATTATCAAATATTCTATTAGGTTGCGAATATAATTTTGCTGAGTTATAGAAAAACGATCAGAAATAGTAAGTTCATAATAATAGGACTTAAGATTCACGAGTATCTCTATTGAGGGTAACCCCTCAGTAAATATGCCTCCCTGAAAACTTGTATGAGACCTTTAACGAAGGGAATGCTGGAGGTGATGTCAAACAATATGATATGGTGTGGGATATCATAGATATGTTGAGCCAAGGCGGAATCAAAAGTCTCAGGCCTTTGGCATAAAAATAAAATATTTCTTCCGTTAAATTTATACCACTATTTAAATGTATTTTTTAGTCGTTACGGGTATTAAATTAAAACAAAATAGTGTCTTATGGCGAAATACATGGGATGTATTTTGGGCTATATATTTGCACATTAGGTTGGCGTAAAGTAAAGTAAAGTGCTTTTGGGAATGGTATTAGTAAATATTTCACGATTACTCATATCATTTCTGAAAGTGTTTCACTGTACTTTACTCACAACAGTCCCCCCCCCCTAATGTGCAAATATAAAACCCAAATCATTTATTTCCCATGGAATTTGCCATACATCACTCTTTCGTTTCAACTTAAGACCTGTAATACAGAAAAAAAAAGAGTAAAGAACAAATTCTGACCTGTAAATAGTGATATAGTATAGGCCTACATATAATGGGACCGATCCAGAAAAAAATAAATGTATAGAAAATCTTTTTAGCTTAGCCAACAAGAAAATGCTAAAAATTATTAATGGCTGTGAGTGATTCATATTCGGTATTCTTATCTTAAACGACGTTCATCCAACTCCTTTCACCTTCAATAGGTACAGCTCCAACTTTTATCCCAAAAACTAAAGGTTTATTTTGAGCCCAAATGTCACTACTGTGATTAAGAGCCATTTTGACAAGACTTAATGTCAAATCGACGTGGCAACCATCCCCGGAATGTTACCTGTTAAAGTACCGAAAGATGCAGGAACGGGAATTTATTTATTTTGACCGAGTCAAATTTCGATTCAAGCTAACTATGTAACTATGACTTCTATTCCTCAGTTTTGAGTCCCTTTGGCAACACTGACTGTAATTTCTACAGAACGTCAGCTTCATGGGCTAATTTCTTGAGAATTTATCCATGTCTTTTCACAACTCTTTTACACAAGAGTTATTTTTAGAACAGTGGATGCTGAAATAGGTGCAAGAATAGGTGCTGTTTGAGATGCACATAACATTTTCACCCAAATTTGCTCCCCTAATTAGCGCCTCGGGTCAGAACCATCTTCGGAACTGGTTCCTCGAAATAACTTTTGTCTGGAGTTCACATAACTTTATACATTGGGCTGTTTCTTACTGTCTCTTACTGAAATTCAAATTTGCATCTGGTTTGATAATCGCCCCTCTGGCCCTGTCATAATACTTTCTACACAAAATTATCTAGTATGTAATCCTTTCGTAGAAGACGAATTAATTTTGTTGGTACTTGTCAATTACCTGGAACACACGCAATTTATTACTAAACTATTATGCTTGCATTATGTTTTGTTTCATTTCATTAGCATTAACCAAACTTGACTTCTTGCGTGGGTTCCAGCTAATTGATAAGTACCATTTTGTCCAGTGGTTTCCCCAAATTTTCCTAGATACTAAGGCCTATGGAAATAAATCTAAGGCTCTATTCTCTAAATACCTTCAAAAGATGCTTCATCTGTCTTTCAGTTCAGTGCGCTGTTTGGGGAAACCCCGCTTGCATAGCTTTTGATAATGTCGCTTTTGTATAGTTTCCTTTACTTACGCTATGATTAGCAGAAGCGAAAAAATGTTTTGAAAAGAAAATCCTTGTACTTCTAAATTTATTACAACAGAATGTTACATACTTCCTAAAAGACTGTAAGGAGCATGCAGTTGATGAAAATGGAGGAAGTGCCTGTCTTATGTGAATTGAAATCAGTTCTATCCGTATTTTTCAGATTTGCTAAACTCACAAAAGAGCGAAGCCAAATAACATTGAAGATAGCAGACGCAGCGAAACAACCCGGAGAATATTGGATAAATATTTCTATCTAAGTAGGCTAATTTAGATTTTTATTATTTTCTTGTTTAATTTATTTAACTATTTTGTTTTTTATTGATTAATTAATATTAAAATTTTAATTTCTTTAATATGTTTTGGCCTCTGAAACTACCCTCCACACTGTAAAGCCCCATAGTTTATAGGATCTCTTCATATTTTATAAAACTGTTAGTTTTTTCTAGATCATCTGTCTAAATTATTTGGACCCCTCTCACGGAATACACCCTAGCTTTTGTCCCTGTTATTTACATGTAATCGAGGGGATACCCATTTTCAGCCACCCGGTGTAGGCTACATCTCAGAATGCCACATGTGCCACAAAGTTTCCGCCACGCTCGACAGAGTTTTCCACGATGTCTGGCATAGCTTACGCCACGCTCGGCCCACTTCCACCACCCTTGACACTGGCCACCTGGTGTACGTGATTTCTATAAGTGGGCATCCCCTCGCATTTAAGCTATTTGAAAAATGAACGCAATAAGATTCCTATGAATATTTAAATATACGCAATTGTTTACTTTTCAAAATCATCTTAGCCTTCCCTTCCCCCACAGGGCTGTAGCCAGGATTTTTGTTTGGGGGGGAGGGGTACAAAAGATTTTTTCTGGGGGACGGGGTTATTTTTTTTTAAACACACAAAAAATTTGTTTATATTTACTTTTGTTACGTTTACGAGTCGGACAAACATTTCGGGGGGTGGGGTGGTTCAAGCCCCCTACCTACCCCTGGATACGGCTTTGCTCCGCCATCACTTTTAATAGTTCGCAAAGATTCCACTGCAACAGTCTGTCTCTCATTTCTGTTTTTTTTTAAACTAATAAAATAAGTAGGTTTCAATCTTTGTTTTTTCTTGTCAAGTCTACGTCCAGATATATCTACGTGTCACCACTCATTATCCTCAACTATGCGAAAGCAAACAGTTTTTTCTATATAGTTTGAAATAGGTAGTTCCAAGTGTCGCATCTTTGAACATAGTTACAACTATAATTCATTCAAATATAACATAAAATAGCTTTTTCTGTACAAATAGTTATCTCTTGAAAAATCAAAATGTCAAATGCTGTTTGACTTTTGGCAGAACCTGCCAAAAAACTGTTCCTCTAGCATTGACGTCATTGCACAGATTTGTTTTTGGCAAGAAGCTTTATTTCAGTGTTTCCACTTTTTTATCTCAGGAAATTGGAAAGATCACCGATACTGTAGGTATCTATCTAACCAGGTTTTGAAATAATGTTAACTTAATGACCCCAGACCCAGGCCACCCCCAAAGTCTAGTTCACATTACTATTTACCTGCAAGTTTAATGAGTTTTCATCTAGTTTTCTTAAGCGAAATCTATATTATGTGACACAAAATAGTGGCATGATATATTTTGTCAAATAAAAAGACATCTGGAAATGTTCCTTATAATTCAAATGAGCCCTTTCCCGATATTCCACGACCATTGACCTGTATGATCAGTGCTGGGGAGATAGAATAAATAAAGGGAACACAGCGGTGCTACTCATGTAGAAATGTGATTCTCCTTGTTCTTCAGAGTAGGTGAATGTAGAAACCTACAGTTAAGAGTTTTCGATAATAGTGATTTGAATGGTGGGGGTTTCAGGTTTTTTTCCCGAAAGTCCAAAAATTTCCTGTGGTAATTACGGGTTACTATCAGTTGAATCTGAAAGCAAATTACTGTTTTCTATATAGTGTCACATTGAAAAGATTTGTCACAGGACAGTCAAACAGTTCGTGGTAACGAACTGTACTCAATATTAACCGAAACTCTAAAAGACGGAATTTTGAAACCAATAGATGCATCAGAATAATCAGATTGTTATGCTGATTTCAAATATATAACTTATATCAAGTTTAGTCTTACCCATCAAAAGTTACGCGCCTGAGAAAATTTGCTTTATTTTCGAAAAAGGAGGGAACACCCCCTAAAAGTCATAGAACTTTAATGAGAATCACACCATCAGATTCAGCGCATCAGAGAACCCCAGTGTAGTAGTTTCAAGTTTTTATCTGCAAAAATGTTGAATTTTGTATTATTTGCCAGGACAAAGATCACGGATGCGTGTTTATTTTTTTTATTTTTTTTTCTCAGGGGTGATCATATCGCCCCAGAGGTCCTAGAAAATTGCGGGAGGGCTCATTCGAAAGTAAATTAAAAGTTATAGTGCCCTTTCTAAGTGACAAAAATGGAGGGCAACAAGGCCCCCTCCAAAGCTCATTTTCCCAAAGTCAACCGATCAAAGTTTTGAGATAACCATTTTGATCAGTATGGTCGAAAAATACAATAACCATCCCCCACATCCCCCGGGGGAAGGTCTGCAAGTTATGAACTTTGCCCAATGTTTACATATAGTATTGGTTATTGGGAAGTATACAGAAGTTTCCAGGGGGATTTTTTTCTGGTAGATGGGGGGGGGGGGGTAGTGGGTTACGTGGAAGGATGTTTCCATGGAGGAAGTTTTCATGGGGGAAGGGATATTGCTATGAAGGGGGCGCCGGATTTCCCAGCAATATTTTAACAAACGATCAGAAATTAAATTAAAAAAACAACTTTTTCAACTGAATGTAAGGAGCAACATTAAAGCTTAAAATCAACAGAATTTTTTTTGTACTTTTATCAGAGCCATTTATTCTAATTAGCGGCCTTTGTGATTCAGGGGTCATTCTTAAAGAATTGGAACAAAGTTTGAACTTTAGCGTAAAGAGCGACGTATTGACTAGGGGAAGAATCCCCTAATATACGTAATAAAAATTTACGAATATAGAAGTTCGTTACGTAAGTTAATTCGTAAGTTACGTCAGATAAAATTTCGAGAAAGCCATTTAGCCAAAAAAAAGGAAAATTAATATGCAAATTCGTTTTAATTATTCATGTACGATGAGCCAAAATCAAAGCTGCATTAATTCAAAAATGTTCAGAAATTAAATAAAACAAAGAAATTTTTTTAACTGAAAGTAACGAGCGATATTAAAACTTAAAATGAACCGAAATTATTCCGCATATGAAAGGGGCTGTACCCTCCTCAGCGCCTCGCTCTTTACGCTAAAATTCGACTGTTTCTCACAACTCTTTTTTTTCTAAACAATAAGAACTTTAGCGTAAAGAGCGAGGCGTTGAGGAGGGGACAGCCCCTTTCATATACGGAATTATTTCTGTTCGTTTTAAATTTTAATGTCGCTCATTACTTTCAGTAAAAAAACTTGTTTTTTTTATTTAATTTCTTTAAAAAATATAATTGTTTTATAAAAGTTTCGTTTAGTATGAAACGTAGTGTACTCTTTAAATATTTTACAGGCGGGGGAGGTCTACTTGACAAATTTTGAAAAGGCATATAATCATTTTGAAAAGGCATATAATCACCAAGTTTTATTAGTTTTCAGACTCTAACAGTGCAAGAATTATCTGAAATGTGCATTTCTCAACATTTCAGGGAAGGGGGAATTCGACAGCATGATATTTATCAGAGGCAACGCTATAGCGTTGCCTATTGTAAAGGCCATACGGCTCCAATGTTTTATTTTATTTTTTTTCCAGAGCCACTTCATACAGAAGGGGTCCTCGTAAAAACTTCAAAGGGGGCTCATTCAATTGGAAATTGAGAGTTCTAGTGTCCTTTTTAATAGTCGAAAGTGATGGGAGGGCAACTGCCCCCCCCCACGACCATCATTCTCCCAAACACATCCAATCAAAATTTTGAGATAGCCATTTTGTTTAGCGTAGTCGATTTCCACATAGAAAATACATTTTTGAGGAGGACACTCCCCCACAACCCTCAGGGCAAGAGTTTTAAGTTATGCCCTGGGGGCATATAAGGTTTTTATATAAGTTGTTGTCGTAGAAGTTTCAAAACAGGCTCATTCGATTGGAACTTCAAAGGACTAGTGCCCTTTTTAATAGTCGAAAGAGATTTGAGGGCAACTAGCCCCCCCCCCCCCCCCCCCATTCCCCCCAAACACTTCTAATCAAAATTTTTAGATAGCAATTTTGTTAAGCTTAGTTGATTTTCAGGTAGAAAATACGTTTTTTAGGAGGACACTCCCCCACAACCCTCAGGGCAAGGGTTTTTAATTATGCCCTGGGGGAATATAAGGTTTTTATAGAAGGCGTTGTCGTAGAAACTCCAAAAAAGGCTCACTCGATTGGAAATTTAAAGGGCCAGTGCCCTTTTTTAATAATCAAAAGTGATTGGAGGGCAACTAGCCCCCCTCCCCCACACCCATCATTCACCCAAACACATTCAGTTCAATTCAATTCAATCAAAATTTTGATATAGCTATTTTGTTCAGCGTAGTTGATTTCCAAATAGAAAATATATTTTTAAGGAGGACATTCCCTCACAACCCTCAGGACAAGGGTTTTTAATTATGCCCTGGGGGAATATAAGGTTTTTATAGAGGGCGTTGTCGTAGAAACTTCAAAAAAGTCTCATTCGATTGGAAATTCAAAGGGCTAGTGCCCTTTTTAATAGTCGAAAGTGATTGGAGCAACTAGCTCCCTCCCACGCTCATCATTCCCCCAAAAATATCCAATCGAAATTTGAGATAGCCATTTTGTTCAGCGTAGTAGATTTCCAGATAGAAAATATGTTTTTGAGGAGGACACTCCCCCACAACCCTCTGGGCAAGAGTTTTACGTTACGCCCTGGGGGCTAATGAGGTTTTTATAGAAGGCGTTGTCGTAGAAACTTCAAAAAAGGCTCATTCGATTGGAAATTCAAAGGGCTAGTGCCCTTTTTAACAGTTGAAAGTGATTGGAGGGCAACTAACCCCCCTCTCTCATCCACCTTTTCCCCAAACACATCCAATCATAATTTTGAAATAGCTGTTTTATTAAACGTCATTTTAAGTTCTGGAAATTAGGTCTTTGAGGATGAAAACTCCCCCACAGCCCTCAGGGTAAGGCTTGTAAGTTATGCCCTGGGGTCATATAAGGTTTTGTATAGACAACGCTGTCGTAGAAACTTCAGAAAGGGCTCATTCGATCGGAAATTTAAATGGGTAGTTCCCTTTTTAATAGTCGAAAGTGATTCTAAGATAACCGACACCCCTTCCACGCCCACCATTTCCCCAAACACATACAATCATAATTTTGATTTAACCATTTTGTTCAACGTAGTTGAAAGTTCTGGAAATTATATGTTTGAGCAGGACACTCCCCCCACAGTCTTCAGGAGCAAGGGTTATAAGTTATGCCCTGGGGGCATAAATGGTTCTTATTGAAGGAATCGTCGTATAAACTTCAGAGAGGGCTCATTTGATTGGAAATTGAAAGTTCTAGTTCATTTTTTAAGCTTCAGAAGAAATTGGAGGGTAACCAGCTCCCCCTCCCCCCCCTCAAACCCTTTTTTACCAAATGCATCCAATACAAATTTTAAGAAAGCTATTTTGTTAAAAATAGTTCAAAAATCATATAACAAAAATACCGGTGTCGACACAACCCACTAAGTAATTTACTAAGTAATTTACTACTAAACTAAGTAATTTACTACCTACAGAGACCAGACTAATGCCTCGATAATTACCACACTCACTTTTATCACCTTTCTTATAAGGTTGCTTAATTAAGGTTTTCCTAAAATCGTTAGGTACTTCCCCTTTTTCAAAAATAATATTCATAATCTTCAGTAACTTATTTCTAACCTCCACGCCACCATATTTAAGAAACTCATTTACCACCCTATCAGCACCTGGGGCCTTATTATTTTTTAATCCTTTTAGTACTTTTGCTAGTTCCTCCTCACAAAACATATCTTCCTTAACATCCAAAGTATCACAAACTTTTTCATTTTCCTCTATATTTTTTCCTCCAACTCAATCTCGGTTAAGCAAATTATCAAAATGTTCGGCCCATCTCTGTTTAGTTTTTTCCTTATCGCTAATTGCGGCCCCATTCCTATCTTTAACTGGGCCAAGTCCGGATTGACTACTCGCTCTCAATTTGTTAACATGCCAGTACAATATTTTACTATTATGCCATCTAGCTGCATCTTCTAGATCCTTGGCAATTTTGTCCATGGCCTCCACTTCACACCTCCTTAGTTCATATTTTAATGCTTTGTCCACTTTCTTTACATTCCTTTTGTTTTCATATGATCTATCACTCGGATAATTCTTGTACAAGTACTTTCTCCTTTCTATAAAACATAAAGCTTTTTCACTAATATTCTTAGCTGCACTTCTAGCTTTCTTCCCTAATAGTCCTTCAGCAACTTCACAAATTATTTTACTAAAATTATTCCAACCATCTTCCACATTATCAAATTTTAAATTCTAAAGTTTAGTATTCAACTGTTCCTGGAAAGTTTCTCTCGAATTCTCATCCTGGACTCTACCAAGTACCAACATCATAACTTCCCGAGAGGTAGTTACCCTTCCGATGTTTCAGCTTTAAATTAACCCTTGACATAACTAGATGGTGATCTTTACTTTTAACATCAATAATGGCACTCCTATATACCCTAGTATCTTGTATTCATCCTGCCAGTCTTCGGTTTACTATAACATAAGGGATGAATCATTTAATTGGAAATTGAAAGTTCTAGTTCAGTTTTTTAGAGTCAAAAGAGATTGTAGGGCAACTAGCCCCCCCCCCACGCCCTTTTTTCCCTAAATGCATCCAATAAAAATTTTGAGATAGCCATTAAGTTAGAAATTGCTCAAAAGTTAGATGACGAAAACTCAGGTGTTGTCATAACCCCCCAGGGCCCGGGGGCAGGCGGTGTAATATTGCCCTGGGGTATATACTGTTCGTATGAAAGAGATGCTCGTATAAACTTCAGAGAGGGCTCATTTGATTGGATATTGAAAGTTCGAGCTCACTTTTTAATTGTCAAAAGAGATCCGAGCGCAGCCAGGGGGG
>JAQQPU010014057.1:0-23292 GCA_029168905.1 Artemia sp. Kazakhstan ARC1039 | reverse complement strand
GCTATGTTTTATCAAGAAAATATCTGAATGCATTTAAGGTATAGTATGAATGACTTGCAAAAAACACGAAAATACTACTACTAGTAACAACTCACTGCACTACAAAACCATCTGACGTAGTCACGGCTATGTTTTATCAAGAAATTATCTGAATGCATTTAAGTAATAGTATGAATGGCTTGCAAAAAACACGAAAATACTACTACTAGCAACAACTCACTGCACCACAAAACCATCAGATGGTCACACAAACCAAAATGACTCAAACAGCCCAATTAACTGAACCCTCGTGCAACTGAACCCTCCATGTAACTGAACCCCTGTATAACCGAAACCCTGTACAACTGACCCCTCGTGCTACTGAGATTTCTCATAGGTCACTGGGCTAATTTGGTTTTGTGTGCGCCCCATTGTTTTTGTGTGGGTTCCATTGTAACTGAATCCTCGTGTAGCTGAACCCCAAGCAGCTGAACCCCCATGCATCTGAACCCTCTTGCAAGTGAACCGTCTTTAACTGAACCCTCATGCAAACAATTCTGAGTGTAGCCTACTATTCTTTAATTAGCAGCATCGTACATTTTGTTTAAATACTTATTTTTTCATTTTCCAGATTCAAGATTTTTATTTAACACAAATGAATAGACAAGCTGAAGTATTTAAAACGAGCCAACATAGAGCGACGATCGCAATGAATGGTACTTGTTATACCTCCAAAATTGACTCCCCCTCCCCCTCTCCTACCCTCCCCTGCTCCTCAGAAATTGGGGTACGAAGGGAACGTTAGATCCTATTTTAAATTGACAATACTTTTCAAACGTTACTTGTGTATTATACAGACCACATCGGAGAGGTAAAGCTAGGTCAAGTCACAATGTCATTCTATCGTTACTTTTTAATTAAGCTATTGAATACCTTTTACCAATGTCTCTTGTAGGCGTCAAATCTATTAAGTATCTGAGCATATTCTTTGTATTGTTGATGCAAGCATCCCATTCCTCATTCTTTAATTACCCGTGAGACATTCTTAACCAACGCAATACCTTTACGTAAATACCTTTTCGCAAAAAATTCGCAAATAAAGTTATTTTTACGTCACAATTTTCAGATTAAAACCATTCTAATTATAGCATCCCATTCCTCATACTTTAATTACCCGTTACGCTTTCTTAACCATCGGAAGTTTAACCTACGTAAATTAAGTTATAGACAATACTGGTTTAGATAAACTGGAATAAAATAATTGATACAGTTTCAATTGCACACTACCTTTGAATAGGCAATGTGATGATCTCTAGTTTTGGCTATTGAACCTTGAAAAACATGTCTGACAAGTCTTGTATCGTCTGTAGTAATAGGTGACTGCCCCGTGGTAAGCCAATGTAATTGCCCTATAGGACCGGTATATACCTTGAATTAGAAATCTGGTAAATTGCGTCAGAAAAACTTGTCCTTCATCAAAGTGAAAGAAAAGTCCTCAAAAGTATAAGACCATGTCTGGTTGGCTTAGAAACATATCTGGTTGGCCCGGAATGTGAGGGAGCTCTGAATCACTTTGAAATGGCATATACAAGGTCCAGAATTCCATAGACGGTTACTACTGGCTGGTCTAGCTAGCAGTGAAAATGTTGCTTGGTATAAATTTTAATCCTATAAGCTGAGGATGTTTGTGCACATTGGGGGATGGAGGTAAAGCATAGCATATATTAAGTGTAACCCAGATAGCATCTTTGATGATATTAATTTATTAAGGGGCGTAGGTTAGTCTATCTAGCAGTTAAAATGTTGCTTGATGTAATTTTTAAGCCTATAAGCTGAGGATGTGTTTTCACATTGGGGGAAGGGAGGTAAAGCATAGCATATATTAAATGTAACCCAGATAGCCTATTTGAGCATCTTAATTTATTGGGGGGTGGGTGTAGGCTAGCCTAGCTAGCATTGAAAATGTTGCTTGATGTAAATTTTAAGTGTATAAGCTGTGTGTGTGTTAACAAACTTTTTTTTTATCTAATTGGAAGCCTATATACTGGGAGTGAGTTATTAAGCCTCTTATAACTAAATGGTCCTTGTTTCTAGAGTTTATGTGATGGGGTCTGTATCGTAGACTAACAATGAAATTTATCCCCTTAATTCTAGGCTATAGCCTAAATTCTGTTTTTTAGAAACATAATTTGTATAATATCTACAATATTTTAATGCTATATTAATGCTTCTTTTTTTGGTATCATTCTGTTCTAAAAGCTTTTTTAGAAAGAAATTAGGTACATATGTGCTATATCCAACACACGAAAGAAGTCAAATTTGGCTAATCAAATAAAATAGGATGAAAATATAATAGTTTAGAAACAAATTTGGGCTTTATATTTGTACATTGTGGGATGGAAGGTAAAGCATAGCATATATTAAATACATAACCTAACCTAGGTACCTTTCCACCTCTAATTTACATTTCGTTTCCATTAGACTAAAAAAAACAACGAATAAAGAAAGTAAAAACTGGTTGTTTTGGAACAATATAGAAGAGGGGGAAGGGGTGGGTTGTTTAAAAGGGGACGAGTTGTTTCTTTTTTCACTATGCCTTTTACTCTACATAAAAAAACAACTATAATTTAATTTTTTTTAAGGACAATTTTGAAGAATGCGCCCCTGCCCTCGAATAGAAGGCACAGATTGAGGATGCGAACAGAACACGACCTAGTGTTATAGTATATTCCCCATCATCTATTAAAGGTGAGAATGTCATCACCCCTAGTGTACGACACTGTATTCAGGAAAGGGAGTCTATGGCCTGCAAGATGGCATTAATATGAGTTTAAATTTTATTGATATTTCTCGTAAATAGACTAGCAGTCGCTAAAGGCAAATTCTTCCAAAGGAAATTAAATCCTTTTTGACACAAATAATACTTCAGAGTGATTTAATCTCCTCAATAAACAGGTGTAATTATTGAAACCTATGAACTACATCCGGCTTTTCTAAATTCTCATGAATTAGGATAGCAAAGCTTCTGCTGGAAAATAGGTGGTTTTTATTCCAGTCATAACTTCTACAGTAAAACCCGTGAATTGTTATATGGAGAATGTGAAATGTTTCTCAGAAAAAAAGATGCTTTTTTATTCCAGTCTCTTCAGTATTGGGTAAATCGTTCTGCACGGGAATGTGAATTTTTTGTTTCTTCATAACGTTTCAAACTGTATACTAACACATCTTGCTTGGAGCACTCCATGCCAAGACCACACATACCTCTTCTTCAAACAACCAATGCAACTGCATTACATGCATTTAATAAATGCTGTGCATGAAAACGATTTACACATCCTGTTATTCAGCTATCCAATGTAAATAGTAAAGTAATTTGTTACAAACTAATGAATAAGAATAAAAAATCAGCTGAACTCTAAAAGTATCGCTTGTAAGAGTCTTCTAAGCATTGCAATGCAGATAAATTTGCATTAGAAAGGTCAAAAAGTTGGATTTGGGACAAAAAAAAATAATGCACACGCATTGAATTTAAAGACCATGATATAATTCTGACGCAAAATGACAAATTCATATATTATCAAAACATACTGATGTTTCTCAAGTAAACATAGAAACTGTCACTTTCTATCAGAATGAGTTGTGTCCCACGACAGGAGATGGCCTGAAAGGGGTAGGCTACCCTTTAAGCATACAGATATGAGAAAAAACTAAAAAAATATGATTTTAGGTCAGTTAAGTTAAAAGAAGAAAAATATAGGATACATTTTTGACTGTGGAAGCAGTAACATATCATTAGAGAAAAAAAAAAGAAAGAAAGATCTGTTCCAGCTAATTTCTGGATTTAATAACCTTTATAACCGGACTGCATAGCTTTCTGGATTACAACTTAACTTTATATTAGCATTTTGTTCTTGTGCACACTTTTCGAATCCAATAAAAATAGGTTTATTTAGGCATTTTGAAAATAAGCTATTTTCTTTATAGGTTAAAATGGATGACATATCGTCACTACCTTCACCTCTTTCTGTACCACAAGAATTACATGACCTCATTGAGGGGACAGCTTTAATTGAACCGCCAAAAGAGTTTCGTGACAATCGGGTCACTGAAACATCGGCTGTCAATGAACAAGATCTTGAACGTTATAGTAAATTCTTAAGGGAGTGTTACGGTGGTGAGAATTTAGACGATACACCTTCTAACATTATTGATGACCCCGAATGGTTCGATAACTTTTTAAGACAATATTTTAGTGATGCTAACAATTATTTGATGTAGTCCTAGCACTGTTGAACAAGGCAAAGAAGTTAGTTCTGACAAATAGATCAAAGTATGTCAGAGGGTGATTTTGGTTTGCAAAATCCTAACATCACTCAAATTTTAGATAATTTTACCAGTGAGTTAAATGAGATCCCCCCCCTCCCAGATTTAATGGACATAACCCCATTTCAACAAAATTTAATTGAAAAAAAATTCGCTTGGGCTGATTCACATAGTCCTGACACGTTGGAGGCTATGTTAAGCGAACCAGGGGATTTCTCTAATCGTCAAAGCGAATAACGTAATTTCTCGGTCTCGAAATATACATTATCCCATGATTCTTTCGCCAGTGAATCGCTTAGCGATTAAAAATAAGAAAATATGTTGGGTGTGTAACAGGGAATTTGAAGAGGGGACTAAGGGGAAAGGGGCTTGGGGAAAAAAGACAAAGGAGGGAAGGGGGAAGTGCGCGACCACGAAAATTTATTGCAGGAATTATCATCAGGGGGTAGTAACTTTCGTGGTTTAGCAAATCAATCGTGTAATGTAAGCGTAAGTCAGCAGTACTTTATAGCGATTTTTATCCACAATTCAAATTATTATTTGAAATGTATTTTACCTGCATTGGCAAGTATACACAGGGAAGGAGTTGCAGATAGCCCCTGGGTAGATAACTCATTTACGTATAATATTATACCCAAATCAGCTGAGAAGTTGTTGCTTTTAGAATTCAGGTGGCAAGCATTGGATAATTTGCATACTTGTTGGAATGAAATCCGTTTTTAGATTCATTTATTTTTTTTCCTAAATTTCTTAGCTAATTAATCCAAGTGCAGAAAAGTGATAGTTTTGATAGTTTCCCTCTGCTTAAACAACACTTTCCAGACACTGAAATATGTGATTTACTAACTTGTAAAGGCATATACATGTATGATTGTTACAACTCTCGCGCAAGGTTAAGGGAGGATAAACTTCCCCTCATTGAAGCATTCTATAATTCACTTATCGATAGTCAGTGCACTACCGATGAATATGAATTTGCCAAGAGGGTTTGGGATAAGGGGGACTGTAAAAATGGATGCTACTATTGTAGGATGTACTTGGCAAGTGATGTGTTAACTCTTTTAGATATTGTCTGCAAGAAAACCGACAAAATCTATTCGGAATTCGACTTGGACATTGGCTATTATTTTTCAACTCAACACCTGGTGATGAATTTAACTCTAAAATCAGTATGGAAGGAATAGGTTTGATTACAGATGTGGTTATTTGTACAAAGATCTATGAGGGATGGCTATGCTTTACACGGGGATCGCGTCATGACAACTGATCCAACTGGACAGAACTCTGTCGATGGTGTAAAGTCCAATACTATTTTTCTACACATTAATTCTCTGTAACCCTCGGCAATATCTCACTAGAGTTTACCATGCGGCAATTACAAATCGCTTGAAAATCCTGGTGCCATAGATTTCCCCGAAATTCATACTGTAGACGAAAATGGTCCCCAAGGATATTTTTTTGAAATTGACGGTCCCATACCAATGGAGCTCAACGACTCCATAAAATATTGTGCTTTTCCATTCGTAAATAGTCCTGTGACCAAGGAATCTTTGAGTCCATACAATTTGTCTTTGGTCGAAGATATCGGCATGCATTAGACCCCCTTCAAACAGAAACTAATTGCAGATTTGGAACCAAAAAAGAATATCGTTCTTCACCATGTACTATTGCGGTGGATGGTGGTCAACGGTTTCAGTGTAGAAAAGATACACAGAACCCTGCAATTCGATCAAAAACCCTATTTAAAATTAGATTAAAAACTTTTGTTGACACGTTTGTCAGTAAACGTTCACAGGCAAAAACTAAAGTTGAAAAAGAAATCTATAAACTTATTTTAAATTCAGCCTTTGGGAAAATGTGTAAAAGCGTAAGATACAGGTTTCGTTGTGACATCGTAACTTGTCCCCGGGAATGTGCTCGAATTGTTGTTGACCCATACTTCACAACATTCACTTTCACAGACTCGAATATGGTTCTTCTACACAGAAAAAAAGAAATGTCGTTCTGAACAAAAATATCGTGGGGGGAGTTCAGGACTGGATATTTCCAAGAAACTCATGTTTTCATTCTTTTACATTATGTGTAAGGTACAATGGCCAAGGGAGGAGGAAGTTCAATTGTACTATGGAGACAAGGAATCACTCCTATTAGAAGTTAAAACTGAGAATTTATTGGAAGATTCGGAAAATGGCATACACACTAGCTCTCGAATGGATTTGACGAATGGGTATGAGAGCATCTATCCTGAGTTGGTGAAACGCCAGGCCCCCAATCAGTTGATGCTGTTAGTCTGAGACGGGGAGCGATTGAATATCCAATGGGGTGTTCCCCGGTCCAAAAGTATACTGTATGGAAACACACAATAAGGATATAAAACAAGCATGCAAAGGGGTGCCTACACACTTTGTAAAAAATAATTTCGACATGAATGTCTACAGAAACTGTGTGGAAAGTAGTTTAGTGTCAAGAGCAAAAAAATGGCAATTCGTTCTCTACAATTTAAGAATTATACTGTTAGAGTAGAGAAAATGCCATGTCTTGTATATCCGACAAGGTCTATGTAAATGGGGATGGTGTGAAGGTACTCCCCAATGGTCACTACCGTATTTCAGATCGAGTTGGATGTATGGAGTATAGAAAACAACTTAGACTGAATAAATTAACTTGAAACAAAAAAATGATGGGCATGGGTGGGACAGCGATCTCCCTATAATATACATTCCATGTGAATATCGTCATCATCATCATCATTTAAGTGTTATTGTATACAAGACAGTTTTTTCTGGCCTGATCCCAGCCCCGGGCCCCACGCTTTCCAGCCTGATATTCGGCCCTCACCCATCTCCCACCCTCCCCCTGGCCCGTGTTGGGAGGGGAGGGGGGGGGGGGGTTTGGACAAACATGGCGTTGACAAAGAATTTATTAATCTAAATATCTGAACTTTGTTTAAATTTAACCGAGGGCAATGTACAGTTGCCAGAAGATGTTAGACAACAGATAAAGCAACATCATTCCACTATACGTGCGTTGGCTTATAAAGACAAAGGATAAGATTTTAAAAGAAAACGTCTTCTTCAAGTGGGTGGTAGCTTTTTTACAACTTTACTGGCAATAATCGTACGATTTGCAAACAGTTTTCTCTAGATGGCTATACCCTACAAATTGACTCCAATAGAACTCGTCCTTTCACCAATTGAACACTTTGAGGACAATCTTAGCAAATTCATTAATGACGAAAATGTTGCCAATGATAAAAATCTAGTTTTACTTCAAGATACAATTCGTCGTGTGAACAAACATAAACCATATCGTGATAGACCCGTCTATTTAAGTGTCATTGATCCCCCTCAAACATCTCTTCAAGATTCTGCCACAACACAATGAAAGGAGAAAGAATTGGATACAACAATGACAAATATTGGAAACCTACTCCCACACACACATCGTGAACAGAGTAAAAGAGTATTAACATATCTCATGATGGAGAGTAATGATCGTGAAGTTCAAGTTGATAGCACAGGGAAACGGATTAAAATCCAACGAAAAAGTTATAATCTACTTGATTTCATTTGTGATACGATTACAAATCGTAAAGGACTTTCATCATTTGGCAATAATCTATACAGCTTTCCGAATACATCAAATTTCCCCAAGAGTCTTATTGGCAATAAGCAAATCCTCAAGAAATTAAATGAATATAGTAGTGCTGTCAGTCCTCTAACAGGAGCAACAAAAACAACACCATTTAAAAAAAAGAAGAAGAAGAAAGAGATTTTAAATCAATCTTGGAAAATACTAGCACTCCTAATAGTAGCAGAGATGATTTGATAACACCAACGGTGGTTACCAGACAAAAGCGAAGACATATTGATATAAACTCACCGTCACAAGCACCACCCTCCAGTGTGCATAAGGATAGCGGGCATTACACTACAGGTTTGCGTTCAAAATGGATAAGGTTTTAACATATACTTATGAAAATATTGGTGAAGTGGGAAGTCTAAGCTCCCCCACGACACTTTCTAAGGTCGCCATTGTCAGTGGCGGTGTCAAAACTTTAAAAAAATGCAAAAGAGTATCCAGAAAATGAGCCAAGTTACACTCTATATCAAAATCAAAGGATTCGTGGCAAACATTATCGACAAACTAAAGCCTTTCCCCCGATGCATACAATGCAAGCCGATCTTTTAACTCTAGATGAGATTCAAAGACGAGACAATACACCCTAAAAATATATTATAGTGGCAATCAGTGTCTTTAGTTGCTATGCATATGCTATTTCATTGCAATCATAGAGAGGTGTTGCAGTAGCTCAAGCTTTAGAAAGTATTCCTGAAATATTCAAAGTGATCGTGGTAGTGAATTTGTTAATCCAAATGTGGAAAAAAGTTCTATTGAAATATAATACAAAGCTCTATCATAGTGATATTCCGATAAAGGCTGCATTGGCTGAACGATTGATAAGAACGATTCGACTATTAATTTCGAAATATTGTACACTGAAAAATAATACTGCTTTTATTCATGATTTAGATAGAATTATGCAAATATATAGCCAACGACCCCATTGATCTCTTTCCAATGTTAGCCCTCAGGAAGTTCATCGCAGTGAAAATACATTTTACACTTGCCTTAAACAATATTCCAGTGAAAAACATTGTGAATAAAAAATTCAATGTTGGCGATACTGTTCGAATTAATAGAACTGCTAATATTTTTGAAAAGGGGAATTACTTATGGCCCACTGAACTTTTCAAAGTCTCAAAACTCCTAGACACCAAACCCATTACATATCGTCTGCGAGACACCAAAGATGATGCGATTCTCGGCGGTTTTTATGATTATGAACTGAGAAAAGGTAGAAAAAGTAGTTAATTTTATCAACTTGAAAAGATATAAATAAGTCGTGTTCGTAGGGGTAAGAGACAGTTGCTTGTTCGTTGGCTAGGATAAAACTCTGATTTTGATTCTTGGGTTGTAGTTGAAGACATTAACAATGCCCAATGATTTCTATGTGAATTTCATGTCCAATGTGTCTAATCCATTGGACAAAACTCTATCCCACGATCAAATTCGATGTCACGTATGAAGTGGCTCTTGTCGACTGTATTCTCAAAAATACATGATATCCTGAGAAAAGATCACATATATGATGTAAAAATTAGACCCTATGATTGGCTGAAACGCCAATCATCATAAGCCATCAACGTAAAATTCAAAAGATCAATTCATTTGAATATCCATATGTTGTATTACCATAGGAGGAACTCAGTTGTATGAATTATCTGTGTCGTACTATCAATAGAAGAGTTTCCGCTCGTAAAAAAGGAGCCTTTCATTTCAACTATTCAAAGAAAAAGGGCAAGATCTACATTACTTCACCCATTTCCAATGAAAAGTTTATTCTCAATGATAATCTGAGATGTTCTTGGCTTTAAACTCAATATAATCAATGGTAAAAGTGCCAGAAACACTAATGTTATTTTTGATGACTACCCGCATGCCTTCTCCTTGGACACTTGTATATTTCTCTATGCCTCATTTGTTGTAACATCCAGAGTTGGCAATAGCAATGTCCCCCTCCTCCGAGTTCTTGAACAAAAAACCAGTCCAGATCCTATTCATCATTAAAATATAAAGGATTTTCACTATGTCCCTGTAAACACTTCCTATTTGAAACTCTGTCAGTTAACACTAAGAACTGAATTAGGTGATCCTTTAGCAACATCAAAAGGTTTGGCCGTGATTACATGTCATTTTCGACCCATCTTTGTCGGTGTTCAATAACAAGATGTCTAATAGAAAAGTGGTATTCGTTTGTCCTGATATTGACTGCTATGCTGCAACTCTTGGCCCAAGACAACAGGGCAATGGAATGTACTATTACAAAGGTCATTCATCAATGTCTGGCTGTGGTCTTGGCAGTTGGTTTGCTAAGCTGTTTCGCTCTGCATTACCCCAGGCAAAAAAATATATTGTACCGGCTGCAACAGATTTTGCATCACCTACACTATACGATAGGGGCTCTGGCAAAGATTTAAAAAAAGTGCTTCGGAAAATCTTAGGTCTAGTGCGCGAATCCTTGGTGAGCAATTGAAATCTCGAGAAAATGGAAAAGGTTTAAAAGGGTTGAGAAACTGTACATCACTCATCAGTCTCTACTCAGGTCAGAAACGGAAGACATCACTCCTATCAAAGAAAAGAAGGAAAAAAACAACTAATACAATAAGCAGAAGAAGAAGAAGAAGCTTCAGGAAGAGAATTATTAGATCGAAACAGGATATCTTTTTATAGACTGAACAACGTCATATCTACCGCATAAGGATTCTCACCCTTCAATCACTTCATCTTTAAATCTATTCAATGCAGAAAATATTGATGTGAGTTTAAAAATGGATATTATGGAGAATTCTGTCCACAACAACCGCTCTCCGATAATATCCACTTTCAAACTTATTCCCATGAAGACTACTTTATGGACATGTCTTCGAAATTTATAGATTTACATTTGATGGTCAAGAAATCCGACAAAAGAATGCCAATTCTTACTGATGGAATATCCTACAAAAATTGTATATTACATAATTTATTTCGACAAATCAGTGTCTACATAAATGAAACATTGGTGAGCACTAGCAACAATCTTTTAAATTATACAAGCTATATACAGTTCATGTTGATGACTCCAAAGTCATACAGGGAATTGAGAGGCTCCTCCAATGGATATGAATATATTACATATACTGATAGTATAGATGCACTTAAAAATGCTAAAACTAGTGAATTACATCTAGTTGGAAAAATATATCATGAGATATTTAATATAACCCATTGGCTACCACCAAAGGTAGCCATTGCACCATGCACACTAGTCAAATAATCAGTCTATTTAATATGTACCCCTACATGTCGAAAAACAGATCCTATTGTTTACCATCGGACTTCCTTGGAAAAATTCAAAATGCAAACAATACCATTATTATTGTTAATAGCGGTCCATCGAGTGTGAAGACATGTCATTGGCTGTGCATCATTCAAACAATGAAGACTATTGAATTTTTTGATCCTCTTGGTCTACCCTATACATTTGACACTCCACACATAAACAACTATATTGAAAGCCGTGGGAAAACAATTATTTAAAACCGGAAGAGAGAGCAGGATCTAACGACTAAAAGTTGCGGTTTTCATGCGCTACTATATTTTGTCTTCAGATGTCGTGGTTATACTTACAAGCAGTTTCTCAACATTTACGTAGACAATCCAGTTCTGAACAACTTTATGGTCGAAAATATGCTCTCAAACCTGTATAATATTGATTTTGGTGCCCTGCGAGTAAAGTGTTTTAAAAATGTCTGTAAATACGTTTATTAATAAAAAAATGTATATACACAACAACAATGTCTTTATTCTTCACTTTAGATTTCTTCTTATTCTTCTGTGAATAGGCAACTTTCGAGAACAACTAATGCTGGTAGATCATTTGAATCCACTGTATATTGATTTAATTGACTACAAAGTCAGGGTCACATTTTCTACAGTACAATGTAACTTCACTCTTACTATATCTCTTTGTATAGTCAATGATACTATTTGCATTCATGTTGTGAAATTCACGTGTTTTAGTTTGCCTATTTGAAGCAATATCCGATACAGTGTTTTCAAATGGTGAATCACATTCTGTAACAGCCAAATATAAATCACTAGGGTTATAGTCATAATAGGCAGTGTCGTCACAACGGTGACGTAGAAACCAAATTGTCTTGTTAGCTCAACAGTTGAATCGTAGACCTGATTCTTCCTCCCAAAATAATTTAAAACAACGACGATACCAATCTCGTAGAAACGACTAAAATCTCGTTTAGGATTCTTTCCAATCATACCAGGATAAGTATTCTCCCACTGATCACATTTGTCATAGTGACAGTTGGAGCATATTTACTCTCTAGGGTGAGAATCACAAATCTCTTCAAGACATGAATTACAACCTTTAACTTGTACTGCCTATCCTCTATGTAACTTACAATGGTTGCATAATTTACACTTATCATTAGACTCATCAACAAATATACAATTCTCGCATGATGACCAACTGCCAAGAGTATACATACATAGTGGACATGTATAGAACATTTTTGGTTTCCGATGTCAACTCTCTCACAGCTGAAATGAAACTGATCCATGTGATCCAAGTTGGAAGATAGGAAAGAGAGGTTTGTGACGTTACATAACCTGTTTTGATGAGAGAGTCATCTATATAGAATCTAAGGCAATGTATTGAAAAGTACATCCACGATATTATTCTGCTTTGTTTAAATTACTATGTCAATAAATTGAGCAAAAGTATTTGAGTCACGTCGTAAAAGCTTCATACAATAGTCAAACACTGGAGAATCATTTCCCATTACATTGTCAAGTGTTCCCGAGAAAATGTCTTCCGTTGAAGACATAACTCGAGAAAACCGTCATCTAGAATCAAACATTTTTCCTTAGTCAGTGGTACTCTATGGTAGGATATCAACACTACCTAGTTTATTGCATGTATTAAAAAGTAATTTTCAGACATTGGAGGGATAAACACCTGCATCATATTTTTTTTAAAGTGAAAATGAATTATTTAAGGAAAGTGCGTACACACCATAAAGTCATCGTTGCGCTGAGTGATGACAAAGACTTATATTTGAGCTAAAAAACAAGTAGTACTGGAGATCCTATTGGGAATGTTTGCGTACGTTGTCATGACAGCGAGGAGTTAAATTCCTTTGGAATACCCAAGGATTTCCATCATGCAAATGGTGGATATGTGAAAGTATCATTTCCCGAGAAGTTAGTACTCAAAGAGAATGCCAACATAACAATAATAGTTGATGAAGAGGGGCAACTTCTAGCTAATGGTTTTGGTAATATGTTACCCGTTGATAGATCTTATCATCATCTTTTCGGTGTTAGCATTCGAATGAAAGCAAAGGGAAATAGAAGACATGCATGCTGCTGCACTAATATCATAAATCATATCTTGTCTACATGTCAAAACTGTTACCTCTGCAAAAATAATGTGATAATAGACAACGAAATCGTAGGCAAAATAAGAAGGGCATTGGCAGACAATATTACTAATGAATATAAAGATAACTTAATGAAAAATAAAGGACAAGTGAACATTATTACTACCATTTATCATATAGTCAATGAATCAAATAATACCAAAGACGAAACGCATATTGAACCTGTAGGTGACACCCCAGTGAAAAATGTGTATGACTCAAAATGGAATAATGATTATTCTCCTAGCTGTGAACTAAGATAGGAGAGAAACTCTAATATCAAGAGAGAACATGATGATTTATTTTATGGATCAGATTCAAAATGTCCAAAGTTACTCAATAATATTAATAATGTATGTAACATATTTTATGTCAATATTCTACATTTTGCTATTTCAATAAAATATTTTATGTATTACTTTGTTATATATCCACTATTTTTAGGATACGTTAGCAAGTCAAACATTTAAAATTTTTATTAAAAATTCAGATATGTAAGAAATAACCAAATTACACACATTTTATTGATACTATTTGATTTTTTAATAAATATGGGTTTTAGTTTTCAGAAATAAGAACATCCACGTTTAAAATACATCTTATTTTAATAATAGTATTTGATTTTTTAAAATAAAATTAGGTTTTTTCGGAAATAATGAACATCCACGTCTAAAATACATCTGGTTTTATCAATAATATTTGATTTTTGTAATAAAGTTGGGTTATAGTTTTAAGAAATAAGAAAATCCTCGTTTAAAATTGATCAATTTTTTTTTTAATATTTGATTTTTAAAAAAATAAAGTTGGGTTTTAGTTTTCAGAAATAAGAACATCCACGTTTAAAATGCATCTGATTTTAAGAATAATATTTAATTTTTTAATAAAGTTGGGTATTAGTTTTCGGAAATAGGAACATCCACGTTTAAAATATATCTGATTTTACTAGTAATATTTAATTTTTTTAATTAAGTTGGGTTTTAGTTTTAAGAAATAAAAAAATCAACGTTTAAAATACATCTGACGTTATTATTATATTTGATTTTAAAAAATAAAGTTAGGTTTTAGTTTTCAGAAATAAGAACATCCACCTCTAAAATACATCTCATTTTATTAATAAGGATTTGATTTTTTCATAAATTTGGGTTTTATTTTTCAGAAATAAGAACATACACGTTTAAAATACATCTGATTTTATTAATAATATTTAATTTTTTAATAAAGTTGGGTTTTAGTTTTCGGAAATAGGAACATCCACGTTTAAAATACATCTGATTTTATCAATAATATTTAATTTTTTTTTAATTAAGTTGGGTTTTAGTTTTAAGAAATAAAAACATGAACGCATAAATAAATCTGACGTGTGGCGTTACGATTTAAAGCTGTAGAATGTAACGTTAAGATTTAAAGCTGTATGCCAAACGCGCCAACTGCTCTGTTGAGATTTGAGGCTGTGAACTTTCACCTTATAAGTTTTCCGATAGCACCATTTATAGGGCCAAAGATTGTGCCATTGAGAGCTACGCCACAGCAATGGGGAGTAAGGTTAATGGGTGACCGCACCACTCTCAATCTTAGAGAGAAAATGAAATATGCAACTATAACTATGTAACCTCTTTTCCTTGAGTTATCTCGAAATCAGATTCCTTAGGGAACGCTACCAATGGAGTACAAACGAACTAGTTACCTGCTGTGCGATTAGATACAGACATATAAATAAAACAAACACATATAGAAAAGCAATAGTTTTATTGTGACTTACATTTTAGGTGTACAACAGTGCTTCACTTCAATTGACGACAAATAGAGGCAGAGATAATAATGATGACCAAATCTCTACAATGACTGCGTCATAATGATTCTGACAAAGAATGTTTCTAATAGCAGCTCTGACAACTGAATCGATAGGAATGCCAATAATAACAATTCTGATCCACGAATACCCCAAAAAAAACCTTTTACAACGCTATAAAACATAGTTTTGGTTCTGTGCTCTAAGAGCTATTTCACGATTGGTCCAAGTGCTGTGGAGGGGCCTGCCACCTTATCATTATGTGGAAGAACTCACTTCATTATGCTAACTGTCCATCAAATAATGTATTTTAAATATTTTTGATGATTAATCATTCATAACTTAAGCTTCCTGTGAACTCTGTATTTAGTGATTTTTTTATTACCAAATATATTAGGGAAATTCAAAACCGAATAGCGTCGTTATTTGGCTGAGGCTAAAATGCAGTTTCGCTTTTTGCTGATTAAGAATTTTTCTTTTTTTGAAACGAGATTTAAACTTAATTAGAGGAAGTCGGAAATAAATTTCGAAAGAAAGAATTTTATTTTTTTATATTTTAAATATATCACATACTACTCACGGTACAGACGTAAAAATTAATATTTGATTTTTTAAACTATAGTTGGGTTTTAATTTTCAGAAATAAGAACATCCACCTTTAAAATATATCTCATTTTATTAATAATATTTGATTTTTTCATAAAGTTGGGTTTTGGGTTTCAGAAATAAGAACATACACGTTTAAAATACATCTGATTTTATTAATTATATTTGATTTTTTAATAAAGTTAGGTTTTAGTTTTCGGAAAAATGAACACCAATATTTAAAATACAACTTATTTTATTAATAATGTTTGATTTTTTAAAATAAAGTTATGTTTTAGTTTTCAGAAATACGAACACCAACGTTTAAAATAAATCTGATTTTATTAATGTTTGATTTTTCGTAAATAAAAATGGGTTTTAGTTTCAGAAATAAGAACATCCACGTTTCAAATACATCTGATTTTATGGATAATATTTGATAAAGTTGGGTTTTAGTTTTCAGATATAAGATAATCCACGTTTAGAAAACATCTGATTTTATTAATAATATTTGATTTTTTCATAAAGTGGGGTTTTAGTTTTCAGAAGTAAGAACATTCACGTTTAAAGCATATCTGGTTTTATTAATAATATTTTATTTTTTTAATAAATTTGGGTTTTAGTTTTCAGAAAAAAGACCATTTACATTTAAATACTTCTGATTTTATTAATAATGTTTGATTTTTTAAAATAAAATTAGGTTTTAGTTTTCAGAAATACGAACACCAACGTTTAAAATATATCTGATTTTATTAATAATGTTTGATTTTTTGTAAATAATATGGGTTTTAGTTTCAGAAATAAAAACCTCCACGTTTTAAATACATCTGATTTTATGGATAATATTTGATATTTTGATTAAGTTGGGTTTTAGTTTTCAGATATAAGATAATCTACGCTTGAAACACATCTCATTTTATTAATAATATTTGATTTTTTAATGAAGTTAGGTTTTAGTTTTCAGATATAAGAACATCCACGTTTGAAATACATCTGATTTTATTAATAATATTTGATTTTTCAATAAAGTGGGGTTTTAGTTTTCAGAAGCAAGAACATTTACGTTTAAAGTATATCTGGTTTTATTAATAACATTTGATTTTTTAATAAATTTGGATTTTAGTTTTCAGAAAAAAGACCATTTACGTATAAAATACATCTGAATTTATTAAAATAATTGAATTTTTTCAATAAAGTTGGGCTTTAGTTTTTAGAAATAAGAACATTTACGTTTAAAGCATATCTGTTTTTTTATTATTTTTTTTTTTAAATTAAGTTAGGTTTTATTTTTCAGAAATAAGAACATCCACGTTTAAATAAATTCGTTTTTATTAATAATAATTGGTTTTCCAATAAATTTGGGTTTTTTGTTCTCGGAAGTAAGAGCTTCACGTTCTTTTGTTCTCGGAAGTAAGAGATTTTGTTCACGTCTAAAATACATCTCATTTTATTACGTTTTATCATGCGGCTGTCCCAACGGTAGTCTATGACTAGTTATCGACATTACCTTGTTTATTTTTTGCATTAAATCAGTAATTTTCACACATTGGAATGGTAAACACCTGTATCATATTTCTGAAAAAAGTGAAAATGAATTATTCTAAGAGTGTGTGTATTATTTGTTAGAGAAACAGAAACGTTACATATTTATTTGATTTACCCCCTTTTTCAGCTATTATAATGTTTGGTGTGGTTGACACATAATATATTGGCCTGAAATAATCCACAACTGGTGTTATTTTCGAAGTAGCTTTTTTATTGCTAGGTGAAAAACGCCGTGAAGTTCATAGCCATAAATGGAACGTCAAATACAATATGTTTAAGTACGATAAAAAATGATGGATTCCAACATTAAATTTTATAAATCGAAATGGCTTTTACGATAAAACCATAAGACCACGCAATGAGAATGGTTATTAAATAAAACATTTGCAAAAGGAAATTCAGGAAATATGCAGTCTTTTCAGTGTGCCAGCTGTTTATGTTAAGGGAAACGTGCCGACTGATAAACTCTTACTAGGAAAATGTGATAAAGACATGCCATTATTCAACTTATAAGATTTAAAATGTGAGAAATATCTGCAATCAGTGCATGATCCAGAAGATGGTTAGATATTTCGCTCAAAGGGTACCTGAAAAGATACCTGACACGAGAAATTCATCAGATATCCAAAGACCTAAACTCCTGCTCCATCTATCAAATGAATTAAGCTTTTTTTAGTATGTAAATATGTATATTTTTGCAAATATTTTTGTCTGTTGAATATATTTTTACGCAATAAACATGTTTTAGCTTACTTTCCATTTTCATCAATGACTTATACATCATATTTAGCCCTAGGGTACCGTTTGAAACATGAAGGAACATTTTTTTCTGAAAATTGAAAGAAGGTTTTTCAACATTCTAATGAAATTAATAAAGTAGAATAAATCTATCCAAGGATATTGGACAAAAACTATCCAAGAGAGCATTCTTAAAAATATACCAAGTCGTGTCTAATAGTTAACTTTAAGCAATAAATATCTTTAATCTTGCAACTTCGTCTATTTATAGATCTGTTACCTGAAGCAATCCCATCGCTAGTTTAAAATTAACTTATGATGGAGGACAATATTGAAATAGAAGTATCTTCTTACTGTGATTGTATCATCTGTAAAAGCTACTATCATGATTTTATCAACTCGCATGAGTCTAATGCAATCAATTTAGAGAATGGGCACTTTCGAATAAAAGAGATGAATATGCAGAACATTAAATTCAAAAAGAATGGAGAAAAACTCAGTTTTCGATTGGTTAAGTAAGAAATTTTCGGAAGAAAAGGTAGCATTACTACCCTATGAGATCTCAAGATCACAACGATTGTTATGGAAAAGGAGCTATGGCAAACAAGAAAGAGATCACAACGAAAAAAAAACAAGATCAAGAAAATCATGGTCACACTATTGGAAATCTTCACATTTTTAAGAAATAACAGAGAATATTTTTGAAATAGAAATTTGTAACTTTGTATATATTTCCAAATATTTTATGTTTGTTGAATATATTTTTAAGCAATAAACATGTTTTAGCTTACTTTCCATTTTCATCTGTGACTTATTACATCATGTTTAGCCCTATGATATCTTTTGAAACATGAAGGAATACATGAAGGAACATGAAGGTCTTTTTCTGAAAATTAATTTAAAAAACCTTTTCCACAAGATAAGTTTTTCAAAGAAAACTAAAGAACTCCATTAAACAAAAAATGAGGAAAAATAAAATATAATAATGTACCAAAGGTGAAACTGCCACAAATCAGCATCGACAAATAAATAAAACCAAAAACGAACAGAAATTACAATAATTAACCAAGTCAAACTCAAAACGAGCAGAAATTAACATAAGTTGGGCGCAAAACCCCTACGCCTTCCAAAGGACAGAGCAAAATTTGTACTTTACCCAAAAATATAAATGTTTTTACTTTTTCTTACTTTAATAAGTTAAATAATATTAACATTTTGATTACTAAATATCAGTATATGTATATTAAACTGACAATACACATTAATTTGTATTTTTCAGTAAAGTGCAAATTTTGTTCTGGCCTTGGAAAGGCATAGGGGCTTTGCGCCCAACTCGTGTTAATTTCTGCTCGTTTTGAGTTTGACTCGGTTAATTATTGTAATTTCTGTTCGTTTTTGGTTTCATTTATTTGTCGATGCTGATTAGTGGTAGTTTCACCTTTGGTATATTATTATTTTTGAATTTTCCTCATTTTTTGTTTAATGGAGTTATTTACTTTTCCTTGAAAAACTTATCTTGTGGAAAAGGTTTTTTAAATTAATTTTCAGAAAAAGACCTTCATGTTCCTTCATGTTTCAAAAGGTATCATAGGGCTAAACATGATGTAATAAGTCACAGATGAAAATGGAAAGTAAGCTAAAACATGTTTATTGCGTAAACATATATTCAACAAACATAAAATATTTGGAAAAATATACATGGTTACAAATTTCTATTAAGAAAATCTTTTCTGTTATTTCTTAAGAAATGTGAAGGTTTCCTATAGAGGGACCATGATTTTTTTTTTTATCTTATATTTTTTCGTGGCGATATCTTTATTGTTTGCCATAGCTCCTTTTCCATGACAATCGTTGTTATCTTGAGATTTCATTGGGTGGTAATGCTACCTTTTCTTGAGAAAATTTGTTACTTGACCAATCTAAAACTAAGTTTCTCTCCATTCTCTTTGAATTCATCTCCTCCACATTCATTCGAAAGTCCCCATTCTCTAAATTGATTGCATTAGACTCATACGAGTAGGTAAAATCAAGATAGTGACCTTTACAGATGATACAATCACAGTAAAAAGATACTTCTATTTCAATATTGGCCTCCATCATAGGTTAATATTAAACTAGCTGTGTGATTACTTCAGGTACTAGATCTATGAATAGACAAAGTTTTAAGCTTAAAGATGTTTTTCGCTTAAAGTTCACTATTAGACACAACTTACGATATTTTAAAGAATGCTCTCTTGGATAGTTTTTGTCCAATATCCTTTGCTAGATTTATTTGACTTTATTAGTTTCATTTTTTATATTTAATTTTTTTTTCAATTTTCAGAAAACAAATGTAAATTCATGTTTCATGGTTTTAACTACACTCTTTTTTATGTACCAATTGAGAAAATAAATAAAGTAAAATTTGGACAGCAGATGTAATTAAATCTTGCAATATTGTTAGGCATTTTATTAAAAAACATCCATTTTTATAAAAAGTTAAAAATTCAACCTTGATGAGGCACGGGTTAACCTTATCCGATTGAGCTTAAACTTCACCAATCTCAATTCTTAGCCAACACAGCTACGCACGCTCCTCCTCCACCCCCATCTATTCAAAGCCTCCCTTTTTACACCCGCCCAAGAAGTTCCCATTTTTTTTAAATCTTTCTTTATGACATCCTCCCACCCCAGACGGGGACGAACTGCTTTCCGTTTAGCCCTAGTTGGTTGGCCGAAAAAAACAATCTTATAGCCTATTGTTTGAAATACGGTCAGTTAGCCGGGTACCTAGAACAATCCTTAAGCAATTTCTCTGGAAAACATCAAGCAAATCTTCATCCGCTTTTCGGAGCGTCCATGCTTCAGAGCCATATTTGACCACAGTCATCACTGTAGCTTCTAATATTCTAATCTTAGACTGTAGACTTATCTTCCTATTCTTCCAGACTTTTTTTAACTGTGAAAAAACACCCTGAGCCTTGGCTATTCTATTTTTAACATCTTCACTGCTCTCACCATCTATACTAATAATACTACCAAGGTAAGTGAAACTGCCCAACTGATCAATCTTTTCATTACCCAACGTCACCTTTTCATCTTCACTTATTCCTAGCCTTAGTGACTTAGTCTTCCTAACATTAATTTTCAAACCAATCCTAGCACCCTGAACTCGCAAAACCTCTAAAACTTCATTTATTTTGCTCACACTTTCATCTAGGATGCATAAATCATCAGCATAATCTAAGTCCAGGAGACTTTTCCCTCCCCATTTGATTCCGTGGTCTCCCATTGCCTTTCCTGTGCTCCATAAAACAAAGTCCATCAAAATAATCCATATAAAGGGGGATAGAACACAGCCCTGCTTAACTCCTGATTTAATACAAAACCAGCTGCTAATCTCATTTCCTACCTTAACCGCAGCAGTGTTATTCTCGTACATAGCACTAATCACTTTAATGTATTTGTCTGGTATACCAAACAAGGATAAAACCTTTACTAAAGCTCTTCTATCAACAGAATCGAACGCTTGCTCATAATCTATAAAACTGAGGACCAAAGGTGTTTGAAAACTCAGGCACTTCTCAATTATTAGCCTAAGAGTGAAAATTTGGTCGACACATCCTCTACCTTTTCTAAAACCGCACTGCTCTTCTCTTAAAACGTTGTCTACGGCATCTCTCAGTCTAAAAAGTATCATATTACTAAGTAATTTGCTACCTACAGAGACCAGACTAATGCCTCGATAATTACCACGCTCACTTTTATCACCTTTCTTATAAAGTGGCTTAATTAAGGTTTTCCTAAAATCGTTAGGTACTTCCCCTTTTTCAAAAATCATATTCATAATCTTCAATAACTTATTTCTAACCTCAGAGCCATCATATTTAAGAAACTAATTCACCACGCTATCGGCACCTGGAGCCTTATTATTCTTTAATCCTTGTAGTACTGTTGCTGATTCCTCCTCACAAAACAAATCTTCCTTCACATCCAAGGTATCACAAACTTTTTCATTTTCCTCAATATTTTTTCCTGCAACTCTATCTCGGTTAAGCAAGTTCTCAAAATGTTCGGCCAATCTCGCTTTAGTTTTGTCTTTATCACTAATTGCGACCCCATTCCTATCTTTAACTGGGATAAGTCCGGATTGACTACTCCCTCTCAATTTGTTAACGTGCCAGTACAATATTTTACTATTATGCCATCTAGCTGCATCTTCCAGATCCTCGGCAATTTTATCCATGGCCTCCACTTCACACCTCCTTAGTTCATATTTTAATACTTTCTCCACTTTCTTTTGTTTTCATACGATATATCACTCAGATAATTCTTGTGAGCCCTTTCTCCTTTCTATTAAACATAAAGCTTTTTCACTAATATTCTTAGCTGCAGTTCTAGCTTTCTTCCCTAATACATCTTCAGCAACTTCACAAATTTTTTTTTCTAAAATTATTCCAACCATCTTCCACATTATCAAATTTTAAACTCTTAAGTTTAGTATTCAACTGTTCCTGGAAAGTTTCTCTCAAATTCTCATCCTGGAGTCTACCAACATCATAACTTCCCGGGAGGTAGTTACCCTTCCGATATTTCAGCTTTAAATTAACCCTTGACACTACTAGATGGTGATCTTTACTTTTAACATCAATAACAGCACTCCTATATACCCTAGTGTCTTGTATTGATCCTGCCAGTCTTCTGTTTACTATAACATAATCAATAAAGTTTGCTGTCTTACCATCACGTGAATACCATGTTAACTTATGAGCCCTTTTATGACCAAACAACGTATTGGTTATAACTAGATTGTTATACCTACAAAATTGCAAAAGTCTGTATCCATTACTGTTTTCTTTTCCTACACCAAATTTACCTAGGCTGGGATACCATCTATCCCTATTTCTACCAACCTGGGCGTTAAAATCTCCCAGTAATAACATCATATTTCTACCTGAGACCTTGTCTATTTGCTCCTGTAACTGTAAGTAAAATTCATCTGAGTCACTAGTATCTCCGTCAGTTGGTTCTACAGGGGCGTATACTACTACAACTGATACCCTGAACTTTCTAGTCATAAAATGAGCAATTAGTATTCTATTATTAATACCTTCCAAGCCTAAACAAGACTTAGCAGCTTCCTTATTCATCATGAGCCCTACTCCCTGTCTATGTACCCCATCCTTGCTGCCTGAGTAAACAAATTCTATATCACCTAATTTCATACTTCCTACCCCTGGGATATGAGTTTCTGAAACTCCTAATAAATCCAGTTCGATTCGTCTGAATTCGTCAGTCAAAATGTCGATA
>JAQQPU010014056.1:2699-13394 GCA_029168905.1 Artemia sp. Kazakhstan ARC1039 | reverse complement strand
ACATTTAATCACAGTTAAGAACGAGGTTACTAAAAAAACATATTTTAAATATGACTGAAATGGCAAGGTGCATCAAGTAGGAACTTTCAAGGAGTGCTAGGGGCCAAAGTGGAGCAGGGGGGGGGGGGGGGGTATTAAACTGATCTTTCTTCAATCCGCCCAAACGATTTTGCACTAAAAGCATCTACGGGACCTAAAATCTATTGACGGATTAAGTAGCGAGATAAATCAGAAGACTACGTGTTGCTAGGTGATCAAAACAGCGTATCTTCAATATCCTGGGTACGGTTTTGGAGATCAGACTGTAACTCTCAGGGAGTGTTGGGGGGAGGATGCAAGTAGAGGTCGAACTGTGACTTAAGATAGAGGGTAGAACTAAATCCAAAGACATTGGTGCATTCAAGTTAACAAAATATAATATCTGTAATATCTCGGGAACAGGTTCAAAAATATAATTACAATTTGCAGGTAGTGTAGAAGGAGGAAAAGGGGAGGGACAGGGGGCTTCAAAATTTGTGTTTGGAAAGAGGAGCGGCTAAAAATGTTATGCCTCCGACCCACTTAAACATTTTTGAATTATAAGCCCTTACGATAGTTAAAATTTATTCACACATTAGTGGGGAGGTAAATCAGAAGATACTATGTTATACGAGGTTAAGAAGATAGCATATTTGCAATGTCCCTAGAATAGCACAGCAACATGGCGGGAGAGGACAGAAAGGAAGGTCAAAATTGATTTTTATTAAGTCAACCCAAACGCTTTTGCATTATAAGCATCTAAAGAACTTACAAACTATTAACTTTTAAGTGACAAGGTAAATGAATAGACACAGTGTGCTGTCAGGTGATCAGAACAGCACGTCCTCAACATCCTGGGCACGGCTTTTAGGGTCAGGTTTAAATTTTTAATCTATTCCTGGTGAACTACCGATGTGGACCCAAAAAACCATGTGTACTCTGGTTGTCAAAAAAGCGTATCTGCATTATCTCTTGAACAGCTCGGGGGATCGAGTAGAGATTTTCAAGGGGTGTTGGGGTCCAAATGTACCTTGAAGTTTGAAGTTGGATTTGAACATCTCAGAAATGCAAGTAGGAATCGAGCAGAAAGCTTTGGAGCGTTGGGAAGAGGCAAAGGAAATCAATATTTGTTATTTAAACGGGGGGGGGGGACTGGAGCCAAAAATGTGTGTTTCCGATCCATCTAAAGGCTCTAGCACTGTTAGACCCAGTGGAATTTTGAGTCTATTCGTGACGAAGTAGTAAGGTATGTCAGAAGGACAGTGTTTCCTCCGTCGGTCATTATAGTACCAATTGCCCAAATAAAGACGTTAGAACATACGGCCAAAAACAAGATCAGTATGATATTACCTGCCTACGAGGACATTATGCCTCAGATTGCCGCAACGTGAATAAAAATTACCAGAATAGCCACAAAACAAAAGAGGATAACCCCAGAGGGAAATCAAACCTCCCTTGGAATAGGAACAATTATGACAAATCGAGGGAATATGGAAGAAAGAACCCACCAACTAAACGAAACGCATGGGGTAAAAGCCCAACAATGAAAGGACATGTGCATTTGCACAGACTTATAAAACGGACGGGAAGCTCAATGAAAAGATGGTAGAAATAGTTATTGATTCAGACAGCGACTGAACATACGTACAAACGGACCTACTCGAAGAAAGAGAGATTAACTACTCAGACAAGGTTGCAGCCCTATGCTATTATGGGCAAAATCATAAATGTCCAACAGCATATGTAACAATTGAAACTGCGGACGCGGAATGGACGATACAAAAAGATAAAATAAAAGTGGGACTGTTGGCCAGCCTGGCAACAGGTGCATTATTAGGGTCTGATTTCGAGGACATGAGAAACCTATTATCGGTAAATACAATGCCAATAATGAAAGCAAGTAACGCAGTAACAAGGAGCAAGAGCCATGAAATAGAGGGGAAACAGTTAAGAATCGAAGAAAATAAAAAACCGGAAGAGGAAGTCCAGTTTCCATTCGCAAATGAAATATTCCTAACAGATACCAAAGACAGAACAATCATAAAATGCAAACGTTCGGAGAAAAAAGAATATAAAATGAAACAAGATATCCAAAACGCAAATAACGAAAGAACAAAACAGAAACAGATAGAAAACTTAGGGATGAGCGCGGAAAAATTTGCGGAATTACAGGAGGAAAGATAGAGACTGTAAGAAAATCAGACAAGACCTGTCGGAGCATAAGGCTTCGCAGACTAAACTATTTTGCGTCAAGGGGAACCTACTTGTACAAAATATTAGACACTAAGAATAATCCACGTAAATTACAACTTTTGGCACCAAAAGAATTGAAAACAGAAATAATAAAATTAGGCCACTCAAGCCCAATGGCAGGACATTTAGGGGCCCAGAGAACAAGAGATAGAATCGTACAGCGGTTCTGGTGGAAAGGAATGAGAAAAATATTGATTAATTTTTTTACAACATATAAAGACTGCCAATTAGTAGCATACAAAAAACCAAATGAAAAAGTTCCAATGAAAAAAGTGCCCATCTTCGGCACTCCCGAAATCTAGCGTAAGAAATAGATTCATTTTAGTTATTAATGCTCTGGCTACAAGATACCCAGAAGCTATCCCAATGCGAACAGTAAAATCGCCAAAAATCGCGGAAGAATTAGCGAAATATGTCTTACGTCGCGGAATCCCAAAGGAAACTTTAACAGATAATGGGACCAATTTTATATCGACATACATTCGAAAATTATACGGAATTATCGGCATTAAGCAAGTATTAACTACTCCGTTCCATCCTCAGGCAAATGGAGTGACAGAACGATTTAAGGGACCTTAATTAGTATGTTGAGGCGATTTGTTAAAGATGATGTGAATCAATGGGACAAAATGCTTCCGTATGTCCTTTTTGCATGCAGAGAAACCCCACACCCAGCTACAGGGTTCTCACCATTTGAATTACTATATGGGACAAACCCTAGGGGGGGTATTAGATGTTTTAAAGGAATCATGGGGAAATGATGATACAAATGAAGAAACAGTGATAACACACTTGTTATCGCTACAGGAAAAATTAAGCAAATATCATGAGCTTGCCAAGCAGGCCCAAGGAAAGTATACTGAAAAAACAAAAATTCGGTACGATAAGTTGGCCAAAATGAGGGAATTCGTAGAAGGGGACGAAGTTCTGATATTACTACCGGAGGGCAATAATAAACTGGAGATAAAATGGAAAGGGTCATACAAAATAAAAAAGAGTATTAACGATGTCAATTATATGATAGAATTGGACGGGGCAAGGAAAAAGCAAGAAGTTATACCACGTGAATTTATTGAGAAAATTTAATACAGAAAGCAACAAACATATCATAAAGCGCTGCCTCATGAGTTCGACCTCAGAAAATGACGAGGAGAGTGCCCCCTTGGGTACTATAGACCCAGCAGAAACACATACAGATGTCATTGGGAGAGTTTCGTCAGAAACGTATCTGAGCCAAGCTCAGAAACACCAATTAAATAAGTTATTCACGAAATTTGCAGACGTATTAACAGACGGAATCGGAAAAAACGGGAGATGTGGTACATAAAATAAGTAAAAGACAACAAACCAATAAATCAATACCCGTACCGAATACCAGAAGCAAAAAGGAAGGAAATGAAAAAAGAAATAGACCGAATGCTTTATTTAGGGTTATAGAACCATCAAACTCAGAATATGCAGCGCCAGCCGTATTAGTCCCGAATAAGGATGGCTCCATTCGATTTTGCGTAGACTACAGAAAACTAAATAGTATTTCCGAATCAGACGCGTATCCAATACCAATAATGGACGAAATTCTGGAATGAGTAGGCTCCGCAAAATTTATGTCAATTTTAGACTTGAGAAGGGGATATTGGCAAGTAAGGATGCATCCAGAAGATGCAACAGAAACTGCTTTTATTACACCGTTTGGATTATATCAATTTAAGTATATGCCCTTTGGACTAAAAGGAGCACCAGCAACTTTTCAAAGATTATTAGATTACATTTTGAAACCGTTACCATACACGAGAGCATATTTAGATGATATTATAGCATTTCCAAAAACATTCAATGAGCATATACAATTCTTAGAACAAGTCGTAATGAGACTTAGAAATGCAGGATTAACACTAAATGTAGAGAAATGCAGACTAGTGCACAAAAAAATTACCTCGGTCACGAAATCGGGAATGGAACCGTTAAACCATTAAAAGAAAAAGCGGAAGCAATTAAAAGGGTGATGGCTCCAAGTACAAAGAAAAAAGTTCGGTCGTTCCTCGGCCTAGTTGGATATTATCAAAGATTTATACCAAAACTTGCGACAATAGCGAAACCACTTACAGATTTGACAAAAAAGGGAGTGGTAGACCCCTTGAAACTAAACAAAAACAAACAACAAGCGTTCAATGTATTAAAAACGTCCTCTGTAGTAACAATGTACTACGGAACCCAAATTTTACATTGGCATTTATACTGCAAACAGATAGCTGAGACTATGGACTTGGGACTTAGGTGTTATCCCAAGAATTTAACGACGGGGAACACCCAAATATATTTATATCCAAAAAGCTAACAAAGCAGAAATAAATTACAGCACAATTGAAAAAGAATGTTTGGCAATAGTATACGCGGTTACAAAACTTGACTGTTATCTATATGGAAGGAAATTTACAGTTGTTACAGATCATAACCCATTACGTTGGCTAAATATAATGAAACTAGATAACCGATGCCTGGCAAGGTGGGCTTTATGCCTACAAGAATACGATTTTGAAATAAAAACAAAACCAGGTAGGGAAAATGAGAATGCCGATGGTATGTCCCGATAAGGGCCCATTCCACAACAGAAGCCACTCATAGATCCCAGAACCCTCCATAACGCCCACAAACATTAGGGACACGTCTGACTGGACGGGGGGCTGTGCCTGACCGTCCAACCTTATTAGGATTGGATCATCCGATATACCCATATCAAATGCCCCAGAAGCCACAGGCTGAGCCCGCTCGCCCTTACGTCACTCCTCGCCTCCCCCCTCCACATCGTAACACCAGTCCGCCCATTGCACCCATTCGCCCATACGTCACTCCTCGCCTTCCCCCTCCAAATCGTAACACCCGTCCACATTTTGCACGCATTCACCCTCTAACACGCCCCCACTACAACCCCAACTCATCACCAGCCTCATCTGGAGTTGCCCTACAACAACGGCAACCTTTGAGAAGGCAAAAAGTCATTACAACAACCCCAAAACCACAACCACCTCCTATAGCATCTACGAGCAGAGCAGAGATCCATTATCCCGCCACGGATATTCGATATCCAGCTGAAGATATTAAGCCCCTGCTCCCCACATCATCCCCCCTAATCCCCGCAAAAAAAACTAACAGATAGGGCTCTTCTCAACATGTTTTGTTGACCGTCAGGAGTCCCGAGGACGACATCCTAGAATTATTCCCAACAAAAGAGGAAGAAAGGTTAGTGAAAGATGAAGAAAACTTCATCGTACCTCACACTATTCGGAGAGGCAGAAATCCGCGCACAACAGGAGCACTGATGAAGAGACAGTAGAGCAACCAAAGGAGAAAGACGAAGAAATCAGAGAAGAAAATTTTACGTGTTAATTTTATTGCTTTTATGTCCGAGTTTCTAGGCAATCCACCGGTTTAGCGGCCATCTATCTTAGGAGAAAAGTGTTGGAACCTTCGGTTTTTTTTTCAGATAAATGTCCTTCCTTGTTTCTTTTCTTTTTGGGTTCAGTAATTATTCCCTTTCCCCTTTGTGGTAATTATTAATTTTCTCTTAATATTGGTTACGCCATTTTTCTTTCTTTAACTGCGTAGGCCGTTAAAACCACGAGATTTAATTGCACAGTTTTACGGGTTTTAGGTTTTACAGATTTAATTGCACAGTTTTACACCATAACTAAAAGTTATTTTCAGATAACAAGTTTGGTCCAAATTTTCGGGGGGGGGGGGGTGAAAGAAGGGGCATGAAATTGACTCATTCGAAGTAAGGTGGCAATTAATAAGGATTTGGATTGGCTAAGGATTGTGAAAAACTATTATTATTCTTATCAGTTCAGTTTGAGTTCTTATACATCTGTGATTGTGAATACAGTAAGAAATCTTCTTTATAATTTTGACTTTTTAGCCTAGGTGGATCCCGGAAGGCTACAGAAGGGCTGAGCTTATATTATTTGTGGTAGAAAGAAAATAGTATACGCAGCGAGGGACAGGAAGGGAATTGGGGAGGTTTAACTTTAGTGAATAGGGCCATATAGTGCGACATTTTTGAATCCCTAAGGAAAGTGCTCTAGTCAGAGAATCCTGACGTTTTTTTGTAAACCGCCAGATAAGACAAGCAAAAATCCCACCAGGTTTCTCTAATAAAGTTAGAGGTTCCCCCGATATAAGAGGGAATCGCTAAAAAGCTTCAAATCCCCCTCCTCCCTCCATAATACTGGTGGCAGACAGTTTACCACGATAATAGACAGCATATTCACCCAGGGTATAAACATAACCTATCTTAATATCTTAGAAACAACTGAAGGGATGGAGTACAACTTTCTTGAAAGCTAGAAACTTATACAAGTAAGCTACTGCATCAAGGGAACCCTTACGCAGAGAAACAATTTTTTTTTCTTCCGAAAATGAGACAAAAACTTGTTTCCCGTCAGGAAGTATTCGTGATAGTTTTGTTCAGCCCAGTTACTCGACTTTGAAAGTGAAATTTACAAGTTTTTTGGCCACGTGGACACCTGTGCATTTTGGCGCCACCTTTTTATGATGGCCATAAGTGAGCCATAATTTTTTTAGTCTCTGATAGGTTTGTAACTTTTAAGGGGAATTAGAAAGGGTCGGGTAAACCTTAATGAAGACAACAAGTTTTTACCGGCATCTCTTCATATATCTATGCCTGTAAATATCATGCTACGATGGGGAGACAACCCATAACAAAATGACATAGCAAGGATGAGCTCAAATAGCACAAAAGCCCACCAAAACCAACGAACCCCACAAAAACTTTCCATTATTTAAAACCTGAGCAACGTCACATCATTTAATTTCGGTATATAGCAAATAAATTGTTATTTTAGATAATCTCTAAGCTACAGCCACTGACACATTTTTGTTCCATTCATGGATAATATCCATCCCAGCAGAGGTCATAGAGGTTGTTCAAATGTGAAAAGTGGATAAAGATAGACTAGAGGGAACAGTCTCACCAGCTTTGAGAAATATGAGTCAAGCCCTTTCGATTTGGGCATAACGAAAAATCTCATACAAGCAGATAATTCTACGATTTGAAAAATTCTTCATTAAGTAAAAAAAATAGTCGAAAATAAATGACCAGGATAATTTTTGTTAGGAACTTCGCTCAGGTATTTTTATAAACATTATTGTTCAAACACCATAAATATTTCTGCAGTTTACATAATAACTTCAGCGATACCTGGGACTACAAAGAATCATCTTGTTTAAAACCAGCTTCATCAATATTAGGCTTCATCGATGAGTTTCAGGTCCATGGAGAAAATGATTCCTATTTGAAGTTTAAAGACTGAATAACCCGCATTATTTTGAAAAACTGTATAATTTAAGATCAATTTCTTAGACATAGGAAAATATACAAGTACCTCCATAGCTCTTATTTTTTCCTCGGAAGATTTTATTTTGTTTTCTAGATTTCGCTGAATATCACAAACATCTTTCAGAATAAACATCCTCCCAGTTCCCTCATACATACGAGTTGTTTCAGCATCAAAGTCCTGTAAAGAATAAATTAAAAGAATCAAAAGGCATAAAGCGAACAAAGGAGTAGAAAAGCAGAGTTCTGAGGTTTTACCCCTGCTAAAAGAAATTTACAAACTGGAAAGGAAAAGCAAAAGGAAGTAGCCTATATTCAACCTGCAGCAGCAGCGATGAAGACAATTAGGAGATATATTTTTTGTCCTTTGAATGCCCGGGTCCTCATACCTAAGGTTTCCCGTAGACAAAAGTAAATATATAATGTGAAAGGGAATAACAATGTATCGACTCAATCAGCTTGGAAATAAAACGTTGGTTCCACTACTGGATGTAAGCAGGAGTTTCGGAAACGAAGGGGAAGAGACAAAACAAAGGTGGGGCCCGGTCTGTTGAGCAGCAGAAAAAAATGTAGCTGTATCATATGCAGCTACATCATAAATGTAGCTCATTATAAAAAAAGCATGTTTGTTCTGTCAGGCGTCATATTTTATCCGTTAACTGACGTGAACATTTATCTCTAGTTACATAATTAAATAAATCTATAGCTTTACCATTGTCAATTTTCTTTGCTATTAAGGTAAATAGGACAGGATTTTTTTTTTTTTTTCAAAAAGAAAAGCAGCTGCATTGGTGAGAAACTGTCTAAGAGATCACGTTGCGAATGGAAAGGAGGGAGGAACGCCATATAGCAGCGTATGCCAAAGCCGAACTCTGATTCTAGAGTTATTCTAGAGTCCCTAGCCAAACCGAACTCTTATTCGGAAGTTCCCTTTCGGCGTAACCACTGACAATGAGGCAATAGCAATAATGAGTACTACCTTAATGGTAAGATCTTTCTTATAATATTCGATATATCAAGAAAAAGCGAACTTTCAAAATGCCTTAGAATTATATATTCTACTTCTATTTCTGAAAAGTTACAAATAAATTTTGTATCATTGGCGCTTTAATAACTGTAATTATTTTCAAAAATTGACAAGATGATCTTAATCAAAACCTCACTAATTTGAATATTACCAAAAGAAACTGTAGAACTGCAGCTGAAACTATCGAAGATAGATCACGGGGAGCCAATACATTTTTTTAAAATTAAGAACTGCAGTAGCAAGATTAAGCCAAAATATTTCCTACCTTAAGCTCTTTTTGTGTGATTTGAGCATGAGTAATAGATTTCTTACTGGAATCAATTTGGATATCAGCGAGTTTTATCTTCTGAGTAGTATCTACCATTTTTTCCTGCAATTCCTCAAATGCCTGAAAGAAAAAATGAATATCTTTCAAATACATTTTAATTTTTAACCTTTCAGTATTTTATGGCAATTCTTTAAAAACTACCCTTTTCTAATAAAAAGAAGAGAGAAATGTTAAAACTCTAAGTGAAAAGAAATCATCCTTTACATGAAGGGGGGCTGCCGTTCCTATAATCATCCTACTCTTTACCCCAAAGTTTAACTTATACTTTATTGAGAAGCTGATTAATACCTTGAATACTTTGAAACTTTAAAATAAAGAGAAGAAAGTTTAGGGGAGAGACAGTTCCCTTCATGCATAGGATAACTTACGTTCGTTTTACAATAACTATTAATTTAAAAAAACTTTTTCCACAAAACAAGTTTTTCAAAGAAAAGTAAAGAACTCCATAAAACCAAAAATGAGCAAAAATAAAAATAAAATAATCTACCAAGAGTAAAACTACCACAATTCAGCATCAACAAATAAATGAAACCCAAAACGAACAGAAATTACAATAAACAACCGAGTCAAACTCAAAAAGAGCAGGAATTAACATGAGTAGGGCTCAAAACCCCTATGCCTTCCCAAGGCCAGAACATAATTTGCACTTTACTGAAAAAAAATACAAATGAATGTGCATGATCAGTTTAATATGCATATACTGATATTTATCAATTAACATGTTAATAATATTTGATTTATTAACGTTATAAAACTGAAAACATTTAATTTTTTCTTTAGTAAAGTGCAAATTACGTTCTGGTCTTGGGAAGGCATAGGAGTTTGAGCCCTACTCATGATAATTTCTGCTTGTTTTGAGTTTCACTCGGTTATTTATTGTAATTTCTGTCCGTTTTGGGTTTCATTTATTTCGGTTGGTAGATTATTTCATGTGATTTTTGCTCATTTTTGGTTTAAAGGAGTTCTTTACTTTTCCTTGAAAGACTTATTTTGTGGAAAGTTTTTTAAATTAATTTCTGTTCGTTTTATATTGACATAGTCTTTTCAGGAAAATAGAAGTAGTAAGAGAAGTAGCCCCTAGAAGTAGTAATAGAAGTAGCCCCCAGAAGTAGTCCTGAAAGTTTGAACATAATACCCTCAGTCGCTCTTGGAATACTGCTGAAATGCCTTATTAGCAATTAGCATTAACACAGTGCATTTCGATTTAATTTTAAGGCAACACTTAATTTTTAAACATAAGGGCAAATTGCATAACTCTGGGGGGTTGACCTACAAAATAGCCCTAGAGATACAGTTACAAGACCGTTCAGCTATGCTGAACAAAATAGCTATCTTAAATTTTGATTGTATTGTTTGGAAAATTAAGAGCCAGAGAGGAGGGCTGTTTGCCCTCCAATCATTTTTGACTCTTAAAAGGGGTACTAGAACTTTGAATTTCCAACCAAATTAGCTCCTTTAAAATATCAATGATATTACTTGCTATGATAGAGCAGCGCTACCTATGATACTGCTTATATGCCCTTTTAATGCTTACATGAGTATAGTTTTTTCGTTCAATTGCCCCCCCCCCCCGTAAACGTTTCAACTTAATGTCCTTAAGTGTTATTAGTCACAGTACCCGTAGAAGTAGCATCAAAAGTATACACATAGTGTCTTCTGGCTAGTTGAAAATCTATGATAGAGCAGCGCTACCTATGATACTGCTTATATGCCCTTTTA